>JAABNX020000151.1:8458779-8469417 GCA_015163995.2 Mormyrus lacerda
CCCTCACTTCACAAGATTGCTGTGTCGACATGGATTAATTCTTATAAATCATATGATGAGATCATATATTTCTTGTTTCAATAACGCCATTTACGTTTAGCTGCAGACTTAGAATAGAGAAATGCTGTCTCTCTCTCTCTCTCTCTCTCTCTCTTTCTCTCTATCCCTCTCTCCTTCCTCTCTGTCTCTGCCTGTCCCTTCTTTTCTGCCACAGTCCCGCCTGCTCCCAAAAACACACCCCAGCCAAGAAGGAGATTAATCCAGTATTTATCCCCAGCATGCTTAACAAGCTACAGCCACCGCAGGCTGAGACAGGGGGCGGGACGTGGGCACCTCCCCCCCACTTAATTTGAGAATGTCACGGGGTAAAGCGAAGGTGAGGAGATGACGGTAATTAGGAATGAACCGGAACGAGGGCGGGGCCCCGACTTTCAGCTCGACAGGGCAGTGCAGGGAGACTACTTCCCGCCCCCAGCTTCCCAATGGCTCCCCTAACCCCGCCCACCCCCATGTCCCCAGCCGGGCGCTGTGACACGCACCCTCCGTCTCCCTCTGCGCTAAATCAGAAGCAGGGGGAGCGACTCGCCAGCGAAATCACAGCTTCCTCCAATCACAGACAGGATAGGCCCTGCTATGTGCCCAGTGAATATTCTAGAAGGAGAAAAGGATCGCCAGTAAAAAATATCAGGGAAGAATAACAATTAGTGATAGATTATTGTAGAGTATTATCCTTAGCAGAAATGCACCAGCTTCTGTTAATGTAAAAACCCCCTTTACAGTCGGTGGCTGAGGGTGGGGCTGGACTGTAACTTTCTGGCTGCTCAAGTTGGTCCGTCACCAGCCAAGATCCAGCTAGTGAGTAAAACACTGCATCGATATTGTTCTTATTGCGAAAACGATCATACTCATGATTCTGCATCCATGACTTAAAAAGTCCAAAGATAGACGATTTTAGTAAACATTATTATCACAGATAAGGAACTCCAAAAATGACTTTTTCCACACTAATGTTTTGATAAATATTAAAGTTTATTTAAAATAGTGTTTATTTTGTGCACTACCAACCAATAAGATATAACAGACTCTTCTAAGTGACTAGAAGATGGATGGATGGATGGATGGATGGATTCAAGAGAACCTGATACATTATAATAACATATCAAATAATTCCATGTTGTGTTTCAGATTTATCAGTGTATCATCCCCTACAGAATCTTTTTCATTCTTTAAAACATGAACATAAAGTAACAAAAAGTGTCCTGTAGAGAAAAAATCTGGCATTTCATGTTAATTTTTCTTTTGCTAAGAAAAACAAAAAACGATGCCTGTGAAACCGCCAGACCCTTTTATCGTCCGTTTTTTTGAGGAACGTCGGCTCGGATGGCGCAGGAGCAGTAGGGATGAAAAAAAATGAGCCTGATAGACCAAGAAGAGCAGGCTAAGCGGCTAGCATCCATTTCAATTACGTAAATAAGTCCCCTAAAACCCCCCAAACGACAAGGGGCGCTTGGTGTGATTTGTGCACCACCGTTGCCTCTCAGCATTTCCATAGCCGGCTCCATCGCCGCCCGCATATCGGACTTCATGGCCCCTAAATTATATTTAGGCCTCTATACAGCACAACATGTGTGTTAGATTATATGTGCGATAAAGACCACGGCATTTACATATATATTTACCTGTCTTCTGTCACGATGCTTTAACCTCCGTGTCTGGGTGCAACGTGCAACTGAACTCGTCTGGGAGTCTTTTCTTTTTTTCCTTTTCCCTCTCTCCGCCTTCCTCTTCATCTTCTTCTTCTTCTAAATTGCAAGCCTATATTTCTGGATCTCCTGATGCAATTACACAGCGTCGATTGCCTCGCCGCCGCGGAAAGGGGAGAAGGAGCGGCCAGACAATGTGGCCCTTTGTATAGCGGCAGAATGAAGGACAGAAAATTGCCTGGGACACACAAACACACGAAGACAGCTACGCCTCGGCCAGAACGGGCCGCAATGGAAGTCGACAGTTTCTATTAACAATAACAAGGCAAAATACAGAGGGCCCTTATCTCTTAAAATGTAAATTTATACAAGGGCCTTGCCTCGCTGCTGTAAATATCAAACACCCCTCAAGACCACAGAGGGAGAATGGATTGATTTTCTCCTTCGGACCAAACCATCTGCAGCTCCTGGTAGCTTGGCATTACATCAATGCTAACGTTAAGAATCCACAGCCGCTAAGCCACACAGGAGACTTGCGAGGTTCAAGCTGTTTATTCTTTAAATTATATGATTGATTTTTTTTTCCCTCTTTTAGCCCCTTTTTTATCGTTCATATCTACTCCATCTAAATCATTTTTCACGTTTACCCGATTGATTTTCCCGCGTCGGGTGTAACTCCCACCATAACCTTTCTTTGGGCTGTATTAGCTTATATATGTTTTCATTTACATTTATGGACCTAAAGCTGCTGAAAATGTATCGATCCAGCTGGAGCAGCCCGGTGCAGGATGCCTGCTTGTGCTTGACGAATGCTCCCGTTTCGTTTATGGGATTAAAGTCCACAGGAGGAGACCCCCTTTGATTTGTGTTCGTCTGAGGGTCATCGGAGAGCACGGCGTAACCCGCGGCGATAACTTACAACGCCAGCCATGAGACTCCATTCAACTGTCGTCACGCCGTGCAAATAATAGCTAGCAGTAATTTGAATTTGCGCATTGGTGCAAAACCAGATTTAGGCAACCTTTGACTCATCATTTTGGTGGAAAAGGAGGAGATTTTTATAATTTAACATTTTTGTCTGTTTGGTTTTTTATTTATTTTTAGTTTTGTCATATGGATAAGCGGCATTGCACACATGTGTCCGTGCCTCACAGGTCAGCCGTGATGCAGTGATACCCTTTTAAAGCAGGGGTGGGCAACGTTATCCGCAAAGGGCTACTGTTTATGCGGGTTTTTGCTGCAGCTCCCTAATTAGATTACTAGAGAACTGATTGGCTGAAGAGGCCTCACACCTGGGTTTAAACAGCTGTCCTAAAGGTGTGCACACAAGGCGGATAAGATCACTCAGCCCTGCCCTGAACACACTCACTTCATACATGGGCATCTGCCTTCGACGGCTGGCCCAGCATATCCCGGCTGCTCCGTTCATGCTAACACGCGCTAACACGCTAACACACGCTAACACATGCTAACACGCGCTAACACATGCTAACACGCGCTAACACGCTAACATGCTATCACGCTAAGGCATTGATGGCCCGGAACCCATGTGGGAGCGGCTGGCTGTCATCACAGGCAGAGCTGCATCTCAAACGCAGCTGTGAGGATCCCTGTTTTTTGGATAAAGCAGACAGATCGGTGGCCAGGAGGAGCCTGATTAACACGGCTGTAGGGCACCACCTCCACCCTTCCAGCATGACGGCTCTAATTAATAATGATTACTCCCAAAATGTGCAAATGGAACAATAAACAGAGAACCAACTAATTAACTGCAGCCATTTCTGCTAATCATTACTTAACTCTCCCTTTTGTCATCATTACACTGAAGTGCACGCGAGGGCAGATAATGCCGGGTCAGACCCCCCTGCCCCCCTCAGCCCACCATAAAGCTGACAGCCATATTTTCTTCCCCAATAAAAGACAAACAAGTAATTAAAGTGAGAGCTGAAAGAGAGGGCACGGCTTTCGATTACTCCAATATTCCACCGGTGGGCTAGAGTTGCCATTTTTCAAAATAAGTGCTGAAATCATCTCGTTGCCTGAGCTTGAGGTGAAATTGTTTTCTTTCCAGATGGAAAATAAAGGCCGGACTTGGGGAAACAGTGTCAGCATCATCTCCAGCGTGAAGAGCAGCTCATTCATTCAGCGTTCGGCACCAGAGAAATACAGCAGGCTGCCGGGAAAGCCGTGGACGCGAGTCGCTTGTGCGAACACGCCGGCACACTAACAGGCGCACAAGCCGACGTGGCACATGTGACCGCTGCCCCACTTCCGTGCTGTGAGGGCGTAGGGGGGGGGGGGGGCGGGCGAGGGTGCTGCCCTTCTCTGTAAACATTAAAAACACGATGACTGAAAGAGGTGTAGTTATGATGCCAGATGCAAAAAGAGAAGAGAAGGTTTGACAAGGCTGAAGAGAGAAAGTACAGGTGGTCACTGTGTGTGTGTGTGAGTGTGTCTGTTTCTGTGTCAGTGTTTGCATGTGTCTGTGAGTGTGTGAGTGTGTCTGTGTATGGATTAGGTTTGTATTACATTGTGGGGACCATTTTTCAGGAGATCAATGAATGCAGTCAAAAAAGTAAAAATGCCAAAAAGTCTCGTATTTTGTTTGGTTACTTATGGTTAAGGTTAGGGCTGGGTGGGGGTTAGGGTCATCATGTTGCGATTAGAGTTTATCTCATAGAAATGAATGAATGGTGAGTCCCCACAAAGATATAATTACAAACCTTTGTGTGTGTGTCTGTGTGTTTATGACAAAAACAATAAACTAACAACACACACACACCCAAAGTAACATACTCTTCAGATCTGTGCATCTGTGAGTTAGGGTTAGGGTAAGCACACACACACACACACACAAACGTGCGCACATACACACACAAACACACACACACACACACACCCAAAGCAGCATACTCATGAGATTCCTGCTTCAGGCATCAGTGTTGAGACAAAATTAGAAAGTAATCTGGTTATAACCTTGCTTAGGACGTGTGGTGAGGTCTAAAACTCTGAAATGACCTTTTCTCCTACTCTCACATTAAAGAAATGACTGAGACTCATGAGAGTCAAAGTGCTCACAGGGCACTGCATACTGCATATGGTCACGAATAAAAAGCTGACAATATCTCACTCAGAAACAGCTCTGATTTACTAAAACTTTTATGAAGAGAGTAAATTTCACATCTTATTCCTGGATCGTGCCACACAGGACACGGATAAATCAATATCTCTCCGGCCTGGACCTGAATTTTGTCAACCTCCAATTATTATTTTGCTGGTGGGGAAGAGCAGGCAGTAATTGGAGGTGCTCATCCTGACGACAGAGAGAAGACGAACGATTCCAGCTGTGCAGGGATGTAATTCCCTGTAATTCCCAGTGTAACCTGCTTAGGCTGATGCCACGTGACGCGTCATGTTCGCCTCACACTTGTGCTCATCAGGGAGTCGGAGGCGATCCCGTCAGGCTGGTGATCGCCACTGTTATCGTTAATTAAGTGGAAGTGCTGGTTAAGTATTAAAAGAGCGGCGTGACGTGTGACACAAGCCAAATGTTCATGCGGTTTGTTATTATGCAATAATTTAACACGTCATGTGCGGAGAGTTTGATATTGGGGGGGGGTGGGTAATGAAGCAAAATTAAATACCTTCTCATTTGGTCATGAGATAGACGCTGGCTGTTTGTACATGTGCGCCATTCATGACAACAGATAACGGGCTTTCGTGGCAATCCACAGTGAGAAACTACCGCCCCTCAAAAGCCTTAACCCCTACCCAGCCCCAATCGATTGCATTCACAGATTTTTATAAATTTATTCCCCTTTTGGAGACTGTAAAAATGTATCCCCAAGATCAAAATAACAGGCTTTTACCACATTGTGGGGAAATCCGGTCCCCACAATGTAATAACTACACACACACACCACACACCGTGCGTGTAGCATGCACCTCCCACTAGGGCTTCCTGCGGAATCTCTCTCTATCCCTTCCTTCGACTCTGTTCCTGCCAGAGCGGGTGTCACGGATGGCGCGTCCGTGTCTGTGCGCGAGTATGTCTGTGCGTGTTTGTGTCCGCACGCGTGTGTCCATACTATCCGGCGGAGTGACACGCTGAAACTCCATCAGCAGGGATGTTGTATTCTATTCACTGCCTCTCGTTCTCGGCGCCAGAACACAGCCGCTGCATATAAACAGATGCTGCCTGGACCGTATTGATATTTCACTGGTCGCATCATAAAGCCCAATAATCCTCTTTTGACTGGGGGTTAAGTGATGAAATTCAGCCGATGCCCCAAAGTAATCATGCAGGAAAAATACATTATTCCCCTTTCATACATTCCTAAAGCTTTCACTGATGGGTGGATTGCAATTAAAACTGATCAATACATAATTTAAACCGTCTGTTGCTTTTGTTTCATTTTACTTTTCTGAATGTATTATTTTTTCACCATGTGAGGCACTGTGCTGATTTTGCCAGGCAGCTATTTTTAAGGGGGATTTACCGCTCACTGCCCTATTTTGGCAGGAATTGCCCTCACATGCAAAATATCAGTCCAGTTTTAAGCTGGCCATCCTCTGAAGACACACGCTGCGTGTCACTCGTGCTCTTGTTTGTTGACGTTTGGCCTCCTAGCACCTTCATGTGTAACATTCTCCCTTGGGTACTGTCCTCCCAGACCTCCTTTTCTAACCCTGCCTCTACGTTCCTCGCTCCTGTCTCACTAACTGTCTCAAACTCTTGGTTCCATGCCTCCATTTTTGCATGAGTGTAGCTGTTTGCATAATCCGTTCAGGAACACCTGGCTCTATCGTCCTAATATTTTCTGAAACCATGTGACAACACCGACCAATCAGCATTAAGCCCTACCTTGAGGCATGACCCTACAACCTCCAGGTCATGCTCCTCCATTACCTACTGCTCTACCTTCTGGTATAGCACTGTGACCATACACGGCCAACAGCTGAGGGTTGCTCTCCAAACCTGTGGAGATCACATGGTCCTCAAGGACCAGAACGGCATATAGGTGACGATCCGCTGTAATACCTGTCAGGAAAGCACCACAAACAACAATTATACGTTTCCTTAATTACTCATTGCTGAGTGTTAAACCGAACATGGCGGCGTTTCACGCTTTTAGTGGGCTTTAGTCATGCTGTTACTTTCATTACCACGCAAAGCTGCACAGATGGGTAACGTCTCACGCACACACCTTTTGGCTGAGAAGAAGTCTACCCCACTCAATCATGTAATGATGCCGGAATGATGTCACTGGACTCCTTTTGCAAAGCAAGAAATAACGTGGAAATGCATGCAGGAAATATACCCACCGCGGGAATTTCAGTCAGAGCTCTATAGCAGGAGGGGCATCTGTGCTGCCAGTCCCTGTAATATCTCAGTATCAGCAGGGGGGTGTCGGCCAGGCTGCCGTCAGAAGCGCCGTCAGGTCATTTTGCACTTGTCTTGTCCAAAGTGAGGCCTCCGATCGACAAAATATGACTTGTCTTGGTGATAAAATTTTACTTGACAGCGGCTCATCCGTACACCTCATTCTCCGAGTCGTCCAATGCCATTGGGCGACCTGCGAGGCCATAATGGCGGCCGAGCGGATCCATGAGTCCGGGCCCTCTCCTGAGGAGGGGGCCTGACATTTGTCAGAAAATGAGGGCCTGAGACGGGATGGCAAAATCCATTTGAAACGCCTAAGCACTGGTTATGCCCCATTTCCAATAGAGTGTTCGATTCGAATAGAGAATTGATGGAGTTAGGGGCTATATTACGTCTCAGAAACCCATGATGTTGACAAAAGATATTTCAAAGAGCGAGGTGGGGGGGGGTTAACTGTCAACACAATTACATATCACGGGGTTGCCGGGTCAACCACAGGTTACCATGGGTGTGTATATCATACTTCAACTAGACTCCCGAGCTGTTTGCGCTCGCATGACCTGGCAGGACGACAGAAACAAAAGAGAAAAATATTGGAGAGATACATTTTAAAATGGAGCATAATGAGCTTTAACGATGCTTGATGGGGACGGTCCTCTGGCCCCGTGGCCCTGTGGCCCCTGACGCTGACGGGAAATGACATCCAGTGAGTAACAGATTAATGCTTCCCCTTCTATGTAAATGGGAATTAAAGTACAAAGTGCTACAGGGTCTGTCCTCAAATCTCACCATCCGTTCTGATAGGAATCTGGTCCAGCGTGTATCGGAGAGGGGCAATGGACTCTGACAAGCATTTATAACCCTCCCACCCCCCTCAAATCCGCAGTCAAAAAAAAAAATCCCACCGTCTTGTGGACCAGATCGAATCAATTCTGCATAATGGCAGAGGGGATCATTACGTTCAACTTTTGTTTGTGCAAATGAGCGAGTCTGGCTGGTGCAGCGCATGGACGGCGGCATCTCGCTCTCAAGCAGCCACATGTCTGTCATGATCGCTGACCCGCAGGAAGGTCAAGGCATATAAAACAAATTATACAAACATGGGACATGTATTTTTAATTTTTTATTTTTTTTTAAATGTCCTGTTAGGTCACGATTCCTGCTAATCGTCAGACCTTTTAGCAGCCAGGTCTGTGAAATCACAAGAGTCGTTTAAATCAAGAAATAAATAAGGAGTGAGAGATTGCCCGAATAAAAAAAAAATGTATATTCTCAGGAGTTTATAAGCACGGGGAAGCCACTACAAACCAATAAATGCAGAATAAGCTGGTAAACCGGCTGACGAGGGGGTGTCGGTCAATTCGGACACATTTGTCATGCAAAATGTGCAAATTGCTGCAATACCGTGTGCTTACGTGTGTAACGGATGGGCATCAGGGAGGAGGCATCAGCATTGACGGACCACACCGACAACCATTCCCGTCATCTGATGAAGGATCGAGGGGGGGTTCGATGGAGCTGCTCCCGGCCTTTTCGTTTTTTTTTTTCTTGCCCAAATGCTGATGTAAACTGCTGCCCCAACACCTCATTTTATTCCTGCTTACTGGGAAAGGAAGGGGGGGGGAAACACACCCACCAACGAAACAAAGGGCCTTGATCTATTAGTTTGCGTCAAGTCGATTGGAATCGCTGAGGAGTCGAGTTTCCCTGCAAAATTCCGAGAGTTAAGCACAGAACTGACAGTCGATCTTAGAGTACAAGGACGGGTCTGTAAATAAAATTGTGCAGTGTGTGATGAGGTAATGTCTTTATATAGCAGACCTGCTGCATGGTGCCTAAGTGAACTGCCTGTTTGCACACAGAGTTCCACAACATGGTTCCCGGCACCAAGGAGTACAACACTGAGAACATGTGACGTGGACAGTGAGAGGTTTTACGCTGCGGGAAACATTACAGAGCTGCTAAGTCTCGCCGCCGAACCAAGGCCTGTTCGTGGGACGGCCGTCTAGCATCAGCGTCTAAATGGAATGAAAAAAGACCAAAAAAATGCTACTCGTAAGGGTTTTAATCCCGTACAAGAAGTATAGAATAAATAAAAGAGAGAATAATAATTATTCCATCACGGGCCTTAATTGAAATGATGTATAGCACTCATTTGTTTTATTGGATTTCTGGCTATTAACATGTAACTGTAAAACTAATTAGGTTTCAAACTGCAATAATTGCATGTAATTAAACCATCACTGAAATGAACAATGATTTTTTTTGTGTTGACATTTATTACAAATAGCATCGGCGTATACGATGCTGCGGAGGGTCTCCTTGGCGACCGTCTGCGTCTCCTCCTTGGACTGTAGATGAGGGATGCTGGGTCTCCAGTGTAAAGGTGCTAAACATTTCCTGTTGTGGGCTGGACATGGAAAGGAGGCATATCTGTATAAGCCTGTCCCTATTAGCCAGGTTCATCTATTATTTGAGATGTGTACGAATTCTAGCTGCCTGACACCGGTGACCCCTACAGGTGGCCACAAGTCACAGCGCCCAAGATTGTCACCCCCTGAGCCCCCTGGCATCTATATTTCTCTTACATAAACAGCGATCAGTCTGCAGTCCTCAAATTCCATGTCTCTTGAACCTGAATCTTTTGAAACCGTTAATTTTCCTGCCGTCCAGATTAGCAGGTGTTGCCAGGATAGTGGAGCCCCGTCGGCCGTTGGCTTTCCTGTCTAGCATGGTTACAGCCCCTGGATGGCATCCTGCGGAAATGTCAGGTGGATGTGGCCATATGCAGAGTTTTTGAACCCATTTGGTGTGATGGGCTACAAGGCAAAATCGTGTTTCATGCTAATGAAAGAGCAACATCAAAGAAGATTTTTATGCACTAACAAACAGTGCTGTCATATATGCAATAAACTACTGCGATGCTTTGATTTATTATGTGTATAAATACTTTCCCATCCTCGCATGTAGGGGCAGGTAAATTAAATCTGCAAAATAAAATGAATGAAATGATTCACATGTGACAGAAGAGTACCACCCATTCACTCACGGTCTTCCTGTGAATAATGAGTTTAAGGCCACAGAAGGTTGGGATGGCAAGATAATCCCATGTGCTTCTCTTCTGTCCAGACCGCGCCTCAGCTGAGGTCTGCAGACTGTCACAACCCACTATCCGATTCCATCCTTTTCAAGTGGTTGCCTAGGTAACCGTGTCAAGGGATTGGGGTCAGAGGTCAAACTGACCAATACCCAGTAAATTACATTTCTTTGAATGATTCCCCCAGAGCTGCTATTGAAATGGAGTTTTACCTTGTGATGGATACAACTTGTCATTCGCAGTTTAAAAGGGGGGAGGCAAAGCAGAGCAAACGGGACACGGGGAAGCTGGCGTCTGAAGTAACGAAATGTGATGAATAAATAAACGAACACACACACGAGTACACACACACACACACACACAAGCACACACACACACACACACGAGTACACACACACACACAAACACACACACACGAGGACACACACACACACACACACACACAAACACACACA
>JAABNX020000151.1:8556519-8566734 GCA_015163995.2 Mormyrus lacerda
ATATTTATATATATATATATATATATATATATATATATATATAGTAGCCCCAAAGACAAAGTTTAGACAATCACCCAAAATCCGTGATACGGCTCAACCATGATACACAAATTGGCATGATAGTTAAATAAATGACTCCTTAGGCAAAAGCGAAGGCTTGTCAGGATTGTCCTGCAGCTCGAATAAATCTGAAATACAGAACAGTACCATCGGCACTTCTACTGAAAATATTCTCTCTCATCTACCACAGAGTGGCTGGGATCTGTACTGGCAATCGGAAGGTTGCTGGTTCGAATCCTGTGAATGCTGGGAGTGATCATACTTCATTGGGTCCTTGAGCAAGACCCTTAACCTGCAGTTGCTTTGCTCCGGGTATGATGTGAATCTACATTCAAACATCCATGTGTATATTTACAAATGCTTCAATTTCGACCCAAAAAGCGGGAAGTTAATTGCTAGCATAGGGGTTCCATTCAAAAAAAGCTTCCTTCATAGTTTTTTATTTTAATTATGATTTTTTTCCCCGTTCAGGATGGTGTCTGAATTTGTCAAGGATAAAGGTAAGATAAACATCTCAAGTTAGGCCACAAGGACAAATTGTACAGAAATAGCTGTAAGGAAGACTGAGCTTAAGGGGTATTTGGATTTCATTAGGACAAGTTCCCACAGATGCATATATTGCTGCAAGTGTGAAACCCCAATCCACACAATTCTGCTTTATAATTAAGTTCAAAATATGCTCTGAAAAAAAATCTGAAAACAAGCTAGCCCTGGAAAAAAGTTAGTCCTTTGCTAGAATCCGTGGGAATCCAAGGCTAAGATCTTTTATTTGAATTGAACTGAATTCCCTGAATTCACAATAAACCAGACAAAAAGTGAAGAGCACAGGAAACAGATCGTGCCTGAAATAAATCAGGTATTATCTCAACCTGTTTGGAAAAGGATACCTAAAAATTATAAAACAGATACCCCTCCAATGTCCAAAAACAGAATATTAAAAGCTTAATGATCGTGCACAAATGTGCAATTTTTTTATAGTTATGGGTCTAATTGTTATTTTACAATACAGTAGCATAGTGTAGTATATTTCATACTTCATACGTTTTCTGTACGTGCCTAGTTTATGCAGTTTATATGGTTAGGACATGTTGTGCATAATTTCTAACGAGTCAGTAGTTTTCGCAGAGTGCAGAGACAGTACATTCTACAGCACAGGTGCTAGAACCTTCTCCCAAACTGCAGAAGCCTCTTCGCCCTCATGTTTGTCAACTACATTGTGTAACACAGTTTAAAACTCTGTTAAAACTCATCTCATTGGGTTTATTTAGAATCCACCTGCTTGACTTTTTGTTTTGTTACGTCTGATTTTATTGGTTTTGTTTTATTTAGATTTCATTACTTTTATAGGTGTTATTTTATTGCCATTTTATTCTCCATCAAATGACCCTTGGTGGCTGAAAGGCACCTTCAAATATAATATATTATTATAATTACTATTATTATTATTATTATTACTTTTATTCTTATTATTATTATCAGAGAAAAGTCAAGGGGCAAAGTCAAGTCACTTTATTGTCATTCCACACACCTGAAATGAAATTGTAATTCATAGGAGCATCAGAGATCTAGAACAAGGAATATTTGAAAGATATATAAAGACTGGACAAAAATACAGGGGGTGAGATAAATAAAAAAAAAAGAATAGTACATATCAATAACAACAATGACTCAGGATAAATAATAGCTGTCTGTCATGCTATAACAAATTTGAAAATATTGTGACAAAGTGGCACATTGGGTTTATAAAACACAGAGTTTGCTGTTTCCTTTGGCTGCAGAGAGGCCATCGCATCTGCACACATCACCATTTTGACACATTACACTGAAACACAACATTTATCAATATTCATATTCTTGGGAAGTCGTAGTAAATATATTTTGTGGCCTCACCACCCATAAGGTGAAACGTGAGTGGCAGGTTCAGTGCCACGTTCGGAAGTGTGGACTCAGATATATTAGGCCTTAGCTATGGACACTGGCTATAGTAACATGGAATGTTCCATCTCTGGTAGAAACGGGGTCCAAGCTAAAGGTATCTGTGGAAGAAGAATTGAAAAGTTAGGTGGGGTGGGGTGCATCATGGGATTGTTGTTCTGTCTTGGGTCATAGGCAAGAAGATATTCTTAGTTCTTGAGTGCAGTTCACTCATCTGCAAGTGGAGAACACGCTGACCTGGCACGGTTAGGGAGAACTGTCAAATCAGCAGCGAGACAGGACACATCTGGCAGAAGAGTAAAGGGAAAATCAGGAATCTGAGAGGAATCCTGTTAAAGAGGACCTTGTAAGGGAACGGTGAAAGTATATCAATGGTGCATTTTCATTGTTCGGTGTGTCGACACCTGGGAATGTGGAACACACTGTGCTATTCTGCTTGCTAATAAAGAAAAATGTACCTTACCGATGTTTGCAGTTCAGAATTTATTTCTTTGGAAAAGGAGAAGGTAGAGAAGGGCTGTTAAGGAGAATGTTTTCTACATATCCACTAGATATAATTAGTCTTACCTCCAGTGACAGTGGTGTCTCAAAGGAACTTTCCAAGCTGAAGAAGAAATTCTTTAAGACAGCTGTTTCACAGGGGTCTCCTTAGGCTGCAGAAAGGCTACAATGAAGTCAGAGAAGGAGCTGAAAGCTTGGTAATAGCCTTATTCCCCATGGGGAAATACACTGTTTGCCTCCCCCCAACTGGCTCTCCAGGTGAGAGTAATCTTGGCTGTGAAAGGCAGCCGGCTGTTGCAATGCCCAGGTAGCCGGGGGGGTTAAGGGCCGATTTGCCAAGGCGGGACTTAAACCAGCGACCCCCCGACCCCCCGATGTCAGACAAAGGGGTTTAACCATTGAGCCACACGCTGCCCCCAGGGCAGACAAACTTCTGCCTGACATAGCAGTGTGGGGAATATGCCAGGACTGCCTGTGAGCCAGCAGCAGACACTGTAGAAGATGCTGCAGGAATATGAGTCAGCAGGCTGGTGCTGGGTGCTGTTCCACTCCCGTATCTAGTCACAGGATATTTTGGAGGCACTGCATCTGCCGGCTGGGCTCCAGAGCGTCTTGGCGAGGGGGATTCAAATGGCGAATTCTGGACTAAAAAACACTAAATTTGCCATTGGGGCAACCCCCCCCCCCCCCAAGTTGGCAAAATTTACTGAAGGGGACCTTGTCGGCGAAATCTACCTAGGGAACCCAACCCCCCCAATCCCTGTGGACCTTAGCTTCATGAATAGTCATGAACCCCCGATCCGGTCGTCTCCCAGAATGCCCAGGCCGCGCGTCGCAGTATTACTGGTGCACTGCAATTTGCTTCATTATCTTTTTATAACAAAATAATTATTTCAGGACAGATTTAAGTGTCAACTTTCAGTGTGTGCAACGCCTTACTGCAGATATCCCCTTCAGCAATTATTCTGCAGCCTGGTCCAGTTTCGCATACAGATGCGCTAATTAACATAAAATCCTAAGGTACTCTTCAGCATGCATATATTTATTACAACCATGACAAAAGAGAAATTTACGATTTCTGTGATATTCACAATGGCGTCTCCACAGTCACGTACATTTTAAAAACACCTGGACAGAATTAATAGGCATTCCTTCATGGTTAAGATGTTCTGAACCATCAAAGAGATCTGATTACTCAAAGTAATTGGCATGCTTTACATACACAAATCCAAAGCCATTTTGATAATGATATATGTTTTTTTAAATGAAAGCTGGCTGCATGTTTTATTTTTGATCCTGCTATTTTTTCTTGAGTATATACGTTGAGCTGAAGTGCAGAGCACAGCATCTGGACCAACGTAAATACCAGCTGCAAGATTAAAATACGAGGAAAAATATTTCCAGGTTCCTTTAAAGTTTTTAACACTGCCTTTTAACTTCTCTGTTAATGGCAGCGGTAATGAGATTTGAAAAGTCATGCTGGATTATATTTAGATGGTAATTCCTTTCACGGGTTCAGAACCGAGAAGCTGCTGATCAGCTGCTGGTTCGCAGTTTTACTCCGGGTTTGATAAGTTTCCTTAGCTCTTCTTTCTTGCCCCCAGATCCACTAGCAGTCTTCTGCCCCTGCGACCAGAACATCCAGTCAGACATTGGTACAGTTGGTGGAGGGTGGAGTGTCCACCTTGTTCCGTATCTCCTTGATGTCGTTCAGCGGAGACTCACTGGCGACCTGACAGCGGAACACCTGCTTGTACGCCTTCCGGAAGTTCTCCGACAGGAAGCCGTAGATGATGGGGTTGACCGAGGAGTTGCTGTAGGCCAGGCAGTGCGCCGCCACGCGGAACAGGAAGGACGCCTGGTTCAGAGGGAAGGAGCCGAACTCCACCCAGAGGTGGACCACGTGGTGTGGCAGCCAGGACAGGCAGAAGACCACCACCACCACCAGGACGGTCTGTGCGGTCTGTGGGGGCACAGGGCAGAAGGGGGCACACATTACCAGCAGGTAGCAGGGCTGAGGACTGAGTCTCGAACCCAGCTCTGTGTGGAGGAGTCTGCAGGAGTTTCCTCTTGCCATTTCACTTTCCCTCCACAAACCAAATACATTCAATTAGCTCGATTTGGTGACTAAGCAATATGGATGGATGGATGGATGGAGGTATACAAGTCAATAATATAATATAACAAATCTTTATTGCAGTTCCTCCAAAAAGGAACTTGCCGTGTTCATGTTGCCTGTACATAGTGTAGAGCATAAGCAACATCCGATGTGCCATGAGCTGAGCGGAAAGAAGAAACCTGTCCCTGAGGGGACAGGACCAGACTATGCTGCTGGGGGGGGGGGGGGGGGGGGGGNNNGAGCGTAGCTAAGCAGCCAAGATAACAAAGTGAACATGATCGAACTGACTGAGACAGCCAGGGACAGGGGAACAGAAACTGGACTTCCTCTGCCAAACCTCCAGACGCTAGCAAGGAGAGTGTGGTTTGCATGTGTTCATTTTTAGCTCTTAGTTAATTTGCTTTGGCTGAGTTTTATCTGAAATACATGATTCAAGTAATGGGAACCTTGTCAGCTTTGTCTTTTAGAGTGAATTTGTTAATTATTTCAATTAGTCAGCACATAAAAATGGAGCAGGTGTTTATGAGCTAATGAAAGTTTTAATGTGAGTTATGAAACAAATATAAATGACAAAGAGACTGAACTTAGACTCGAGTCTTTAACTCAGTGTCTGAGTCACTGAGTTCATCCTGTGACTCACAGGAATAACAAATTAAATTAATGTGAATTTAGTATGCATCAGAATTCCATAAGAGACATCGGTGGGTTTAAACAATGACCAATGATCTATTTGCAGGGAACACATCTGTCAGAAGAATATAAATTATTAGAAAGGGAATTAAATCAGATATAAAAGGGCATTGTCGTCATATATACCTATTTCTTAACGTAAATCCTAAATTCCTTTTGCTTTTCTCCATGATACATCATTTTTTTAACCTTTACTTAGGATACCTAAACCATTAAATCCTCACTGCTAAACCTGAAGCGTATCACTTATAAAGTGCTATCTCACATATTCCAGGCCCATGTAAAGATGCAGCTTGTGTGACCTGTGAGATCTGTGAGCTTCCAGCCTCAATTCCTGCACTTGACACAGAAAGATCCCAAATCCACCAAGATGTGCGCTTTCTAGTCGTGTTTAATAAGCAGCAGAGCGCAGGGACGCCACTTAGGAGAAGCGAAAGGAAGGCAGATTTAAAGGGAAAACACAGTGCTGGTCTTACAGCTTTGTCATTTACAGCCAGCCGGCCCCAGGGTACCAGGCTTGTCAGATACGGAATAAATACGGAAGCATGTGGGTTTTTTTCACAGAGAGTGACAAATCACAACATGCCAGAGGTTGGTGACGCCGTCTCACCCCTCCTGGCCCCATCTCACCCCTCCCGGCCCTGTCTCACCCTTCTCGGCCCTGTCTCACCCTTCTCGGCCCTGTCTCACCCCTCCCGGCCTTTGCCTCCCCTCGAACTCCACGGTGCGCCAATGTGACCATAAGAGTCCCGCACCGAGGTGATATAGGAAACACATTACGGTGGGACACCGCTTGTGGGCCACAAGATTGGGGATTTATTCCTATATGCCTCCTTATATGGGTCCAAATTCTTGTCTGGAAGGTGTCCAAAACCAGGGGTTTTAAACAGTTACCAAGACAGCATCCCTATGTGTACAGATCAAGTCACGAGCTGCGTAATCGCTGAGTAACTTTCCAGTTTCTTCTTAAGACTGTGTCAAAAAAAGTTGTTGGAAAGCTCTCAGTTGGGAGGGGGGGCATCAAAGCTTGTGATGCAGGAGCTGCTGACTGATGCAGAAATCTGGGTGGCACCAGGTTCCATAGCAACAGTGCAGCTTTCAGCCTGTGGTCTGTTTTTCGCCAGGCCTTTCTCTCCCAGGTGGCAGCTGAACGCTCACCCCCCCCCCCCCCGAATGTGATGTCACACAATAGATATTTTACTCCAGTTTACTACCTGCTTGGAAAGCTGAGCACGTTTCTTATAAGAGGAGGTTTTTCATAATACCTGCATGGTGTCAGAACTGCTGGGTGTGATATTAAAACTAGTCCTCATGGAGCCAAAAGCAAATCAATATAAGGCAGTAGGCCGGTCTTACACTTTACAGTAACACCTATAGAGATGCAGGGGTTATGCTGTACCTGGTCAAAGCCCCACCGTTAAAACAGCACTACTGGCCTGGGATCTGGCAAAGAGCTGCTGTGACCATCCATTCCCATTCTTCTGTATGGATTCGTTTTCATAAATTATTTTGGTGAATGTTCGCTGTGTCGGGCTACTGTATTTTTGTACTATGCAAAAATATTTTCAGAATACCCCAGAAGGATGCTGGGAATGCGCATCAGGCAGGACAGCGGTCCGTCGCACTCAGAAATGTCTTTGTGATGGTGTCTCAGATTGACAAGAGGAAAACCCAAACAGACGTGAAGTGAACACAAAGCTAAATTTTAACACCAAACATTGGAGGTTTGGGGTGAGTCATTGTGTTATACTGCAAAAAAAACAAAACTAAATTTAAAATAAAACAAAACATGACGTATATCACATAGCAGGTGATTTGTGTTTTAACCCTCCTGATTTGAAAATAGAGTTTGTTAAACTGGATACGGGATGTTCCTTTCTGCTAACAAAGCAGTAGTAGAGGTGGGTAAAATTAATCAGAATGAGTGCAAAATGCATTTGGTCAGTACTTTACTGGAAAGAATAGGGTCATAAAGAAACATCAATCTCCAGATATTTCGGGTGATGCCCTTTTACCTGAATAATCTACTCAATCAATCCGCTATCATAAGACATTTTCCTTCTACATTTCACTATTACATTTTCATAATTAATACTACTGTCCATCTTATATCCATCTTATAACCGCTTATCCTGGGTAGGGTAGCAGATAGGTCTGGGTCCTGTCACAGACAGTAGAAGGCACAGAGCTGAGGTACGGAGGGGATGCCAGTCCATCGCAGGGCACATGCACAAATGGACACATCGTTTAGGGAAGTCAATAAGTCGAACCGCATTTGTTTGGAGCACACAGAGTAAGGAGGTGGAAATGCGACCGTCCTGGAGGTGAAATGTGACCGTCCTGGAGGGGCGGGCAACAGCGCGAGAATGAAATGATGAGGAATGTTAATCACTGAAGCAAATCAAAGCTCTCTAATGGAAACTGGGCTGCAGGTTCTGATGATCTTCGGTGCTTTAAAATAAGTCAAGTGCAGAGCTCCCATATGCCACATGAGAATACCATGAACAAGGTTTCCTCAGCTGTCATTGCCCGTCATTTTATTGTTGATATATTGTTCTTTAGTTTTGTCTATTTTGCACTCATTGTATCTATACTGTTATATAATGTGAATAAAAATTCTTATTCAAACTGTTTTGTCAAACTGTTTTGCACATTTCCTCAAGCACAATCCACAAAGCTGGGAGAAGGAATAAACTGCTCGATAGAGAGGGATCTTAGTGTTTGACTGTGTACGTGACAAACAAAACTTGAAACCTGGGATGATTCCATCCATCATCTGTACGTACTTCTCCTATCCAGAGTCACAGGGGTCTGGAAGCTATGGGTGCAAGACAGGGAACAATCTGGTACTGGGTGCCAGCCTGGTGCAGGACCCAAACACTGGTGGGTTTGGGATACAACCTAAGTCCAACGTCAGGGACAAGCTGCTACAACACAGAGCATTTAGAAACCTGCGAGGCAGCTGTTAGCAAACACACACCAGGCTCAGTCTGTAAGGCCCTCGTCTTCACACATTAGATCTAGCACAACTAGAAAACGCTGCAGTGCCGGAAACTAAAAGAGATGCTCTCCTATTGCACACACATTCTTCTCCTTTTTCATTTTCGAGCTTAATAAACAGTGACATGTAAAAATGGACTTTGGTGCCAGAGTTTGCGACCGATATCGACTTCATACATTAGAGCACTTTAGAAAGGACAACGTCAGAAAATGCTGACCGATGAACGGCCCGTTCTCAAACATCCGAGTAAATCAGCGGTCTCTCTTTGCTGGGTGCTTTTGAACTTATCGACTCCGTGTGCCTCACTGCTCAGTCCACTTTACCGGCATGCGATGATTTGTGGGCATACTGACAGAAATGAAAGGATCTTGCGGCATGTTTAATGAGACGCCCGGCTTCATGAACAGCGCAGCTTTCACTGCAGGATTAAAAGTACTCTCAGCAAAACAGGTCATATCTTTAAAAAGTGAGCTTGCAAGCTTTTACCAATGAAAAAGCAGAAAATAATATGCGATGTGAAGAGACAGCATGATGCAGAAATTTTAATGCATGATTCTGATGTGCGGCTTCAGGCTACAACAGGATCTGTCACTAAGGATCTGGGTCCAAACACCTGTTGAGGGACCCGCCTGGCACAAGGGCAGAGGATACCTGAATAACGAAAATCAATGGGGCTTTAATTTTGGAGCTGAGAGCCGTAGGAAACGACGGTCAGAGCAGCAGGCCGCCATCAAAGCACGGCACTGACACCGTGAAGCAAGTCAGCTTCACCAGTGTACAGGAAATGGCTTCACAGAATGGCTGCACGCTGACTGGCGCTCTCAGCCAAGCCCTGACGTACTGAACACACGTAGCTGCCTTCCTCTCGCCCTGCCTAGAGGTGCATGTTTGAGACGGACTCCTCACATGTGGTGTGGTAATTCGTTTTTAAGTAATTTTCCAGCAAGTAAACATCATCATCATTATTTGCTTATTCTTACAGAACCTGTTAGATATCCTCTGTACTCTATCCACTGTGTATCACTGCTTTCAAAAAGTCACTCCACCAATTTCAGCTGCTTCTGAAAATAAAGGACTTTTTAAATCTGTGACCTAATGATAGTGACAGTAACATTTTACTGTCGTTCGTTTTTAGTAATTAATCGTACAAGTGCAGACTGCCGTAATAATTACATTCAAAGGACTATTAGTCCTGATGACTCTCTGTGGGGGAAGGTCATCACACTCCAGTCAAACACATTTATATAACTATACTATTATTGCAATCAATGGTGACTTACGAATTAATGTTCAGTTTAATTAAGCTGCTTCAAGGTCCCGAATCAGACAGACAACAACCGGTGGAAGTGAAAAGTCCATTGTCGTTTCGCGTTTGATCACGTCGTGAAGGACGTTTTATCATTAATATTCCTCAGTGTTCTGGCTCACAGCCCCTTCGGACTGACACGTCGGTGTTTCGTACCTTTTTCTTCGACGCTTCTGATTTTTTTGACATGTTCTTCAACTTCTTGTGCAAATGATTTAAAACCTGTGGGAAAGCATAAGATGCACATCGTGTTTAGCATGCTTACAACTGTTGTTTTTCGCTCAGTTTCATTCTAACACAATAATAATAATGTGGCAGGGTGCATAAGTAAATGTCCAGCAGTATGCGCGTTTAACTCCGTGAAACGGTAATTATATCTAACGGCGCTAACGGCGTTCATATGAAACATGAAGCCCTGCTGGAGTACAAGCTATTTAATAACACTCACACATAGGGGGTAATAACCAGGGGCGATTCTAGGATTTCATCCTCATAGGGGATTAATAAGATATAAGGGACGCCACCCCCCTCAGGCCCCCCAGCAACCGGGGGTCCGATATTTAGGCCTATATGAAAATAGGATAGACAAATAGCTAAATAATT
>JAABNX020000151.1:8566834-8584920 GCA_015163995.2 Mormyrus lacerda
CTAAATAATTATATATATATATATATATATATATATATATTTTTTTTTTTTTTTCTCAGGTGTGTTCAGGCAAAACATAAAGTCACGTACCATCTGTAGTGGTAACACGGATACTTTTGTTATTATTATTATCATTATTATTATTAATACCCTACTAACCTTTGTATAGCAAAAAGAAATCAAAAGCAGAGGCAGCACGTATCCGAAAATAAACGTGCACACCACATATACTTTCTTCTGCCTCTGGTCCGGCCACACTTCCCAGCAGTAGGTGTTGTTCTCGTTTCTCTGGACGATGTTCTGGTTGTAGGCAACAGGAGCAGCCATGGCAAAAGAGAGGATCCAGATGACAGCCACTCCGATCAGGGCGTGCTTGGCTACTCTGATAGAGGACGACTTTCTTGAGTGGACGATGGCGATGTATCGGTCCACCGACATCGCCGACAAGGTGAAGATGCTGACTAGCATGGACACGGTGAAGAAGTAGTGGATGAACTTGCAAATGAAAGCGCCCAGAACCCATGTGTCCAGCATGTAGACCGTTGACTGGAAGGGTATGCAGAACAGGAGGTACGAGAGATCGGCTATGCTGAGGTTGAGAATGAAGATGTTCGTGGTGCCTCTGGGTTTGCCAGGTTTGCTCCGTGCCAACACTGTGATCACCATGGAGTTCCCTACAACCCCGAGAATGAATATCAGTCCGAATACGAGAAGCGTTATAAAATTGTCGGTGCCGATCCCAAACAAAAGTTTTGGAGGTGATACTGCATCATCGGTTTTATTCGAATGCCACGGTAAATCCGAGTGATTACTAAAACCTGGGGACTCCATGACTGCTGACACTTTTCATGATTTTCTCTCAAAGTACTACAGCTTAGTGGTCGTCCATCCGCAGACGTGTATGCGGCGTGCTGGGGAGATGTGCGTAGATCTGAGCAAAAGTCTTAATTGATGCTTCTTTTAACCTTTCCATACGAAACGAATAAGCTTTCCAATAAAAAAAAGTACTTGGTCTCATTGCTTGAATTTGAAAACGCCGATTTCTCCGAGAAATAATTTAGTTTTTTTTATCTAACATATTTTAATTAAGGCTACATATTCTTAAGTATCTCGAGTTGCAGTCACTATCTATCTGTGAATCGTTCTCTTTTGGCTCTCCGTTTTTATTAGTGGTCACCTGTAAGTCCTGCGCTCCACCGGCTATCCGCAGATAAGTCCCCCTCTCCGGCTTCCTCAGGAAGACTTATAGTCCTGGTGGGCTACGCCTCTCACGTCATCACTTAATCCTCCTCCATGACTGATCCCACCTGAATGCAATGCATGATCTGCAAGCGATTACCTCGCTGCTGGTTCCCTCGAAGTTCATTTCAGGAAAAGCCCTGCTTTTCGCCTTACCTGCACCTCCAAAGTGTAACCGAACTGCAAATCTTAACTTCATCTTGTCTATTTAGGACTGGCTGCATGCTGCGTGTTAAAATCGACGTGTTAAAATCCAATGTGTCCTGTGACCACGCTGCAGCTGTGTCCATTCGGTTAGACTACGCGATGCCTTTCAGTGTGTACAGAAATGACCGTTGCTTAAGCCCGCCTAGAAGTGAAATCAGGAGCATCTTCTGACTTTTGAGACCCTGTTAGTAAATTCTCAAGGTTTCTTATATTATCGAAGTAGTTGGATATTCTGTTTAAGACGCCAAAAATGTTTTTATATTAGGGATTACAGTTATTGCACCTCTAGCCCGTAAAGATGCATCCGTCCATTTTCCACAACCACTTGTTCAGTGAAGGCTCACTGTTAGATTGTTGAAATAAAAAAAAGACCTCTTTAATTTTTCTATATTTTTCTGGATTTCTCTTTTTTTCCTCTCCAATGAGCTGCACCACTTCACTGCCAGAGACTCAGTTGTGTGTCTCAGGTGAAGTCATTTCCTGTGTAGTCCTGAAAAATTGAAACCAAAGGGCATATTTTTGGAGGCGAAACCTGAGGGGGGGGGGTGAAAGGAAGAGGGTCCAAATCACTGTATACCTCTGGCTCACAAGCTTGGTACTCTGTAATCTCTACTGAGAAAGCCTTGGAAAATTAATGCAATTATATCCAATTACTCAAATCTAACCAGGATGTTCTGTGAACTGTTTTTAAGCCCTTTGTGTGCGTGTGTGTGTTGGGGGGGGGGGGGGGGCACCGTTCACATATTGCTACGGAAGAGCAATTTTTGTTCAGCATGTTCAGCACCACAAAGGGTGACCGTACTCTGACAGCAACATGAAACATGAACAAAGAAACGCGCATATAGAGGTGAAACGTGGGGTCGGAGCTGAGAGTCAACATTTCATCAGGCGGCCTTGGGGCAGCTCATGAGGAAAGGGCCACGCTCAAGGATGTAATGGTGATACCCAATGCAGGGTTATTATCAGACAGAGGTTATAAAACACCATACAGTACCTTACCATGACTGCAGGGGGCATAATGGTTAAGAAGCATGATAGAATGTTAGTGGTTCATTCCTTGTGAAGTCCTTGATCTTGAACCATTATGCGGGACGCTACAAATGATTCACTTAATAATTTTAATAAAATCCAGCTGAATAAACAGATAAACTGTATTATTTTAGCATGTGAATTCAGTCACATTACTTAGACCAGCGGTGGCCAATCTTATCCACAAAGGGCCGGTGTGTATACAGGTTTTTGCTGCAACTCCCTAATTATGTCAGTAATTAGAGGACTGACTGGCTGAAGAGTCCTCTCACCTGCGTTTGAACAGCTGACCTACAGGTTATCCCAAAAACCTGCATACACACCGGCCCTTGCCAGATAAGTTTGGCCGCCACTTAATGAGAAGCTTTAATTTTGCATATACTACCAAACGATGCAATACATATGCAAATGTGCAGCATCCCAAGGAACTTAAGTCCATATGGTGTCAGATGTTTGTCTTAATTCAAACTGCAACAGCATTAAAAGACTAAACACACATAAATACACTATATTTCCAAAAGTACTGGGACACCTGCTTTTACACACATGAACTTTAACGACATTCCATTCTTAATACATAAGCTTTAATATGCTTTGCATCTATAACAGCTTCCACTCTTTTTGGAATGTTGTCCACAAGGTTTAGTAGTGTGTTTATGGGAATTTTTGACCATTCTTTCAGGAGCAGCATTTGTGAGGTCAGGCACTGATATTGGATGTGAAGGCCTGGCTTGCAGTCACGGTTCTAATTCATCCCAAAGGTATTTTATCGGGTTAAAGTCAGGGTTCTGTGCAGGCCAGTCAAGTTCCTCCACACCAGACTCACTCATCCATGTTCTTATGGACCTTGCTTTGTGCGCTGGTGCGCAGTCATGTTGGAACAGGAAGGACGCATCCCCAAATGGAGTTCCTCTCACCGGAACTAAGGGGCCAAGCCCAACCCCTGAAAAACAAACCTATAACATAATCACCAGACTTTACACTTGGTTCAATTCAGTCAGGCAAGTAGTTCTCCTGGCAACTGCCAAACCCAGACTCATCCATCAGATTGTCAAACAGAGAAGCGTGATTCATCACTCCAGAGAAGACGTCTCCACTGCTCTAGAGTCCAGTGGCAGCGTGTTTTACAGCACTGCATCTGACGCCTTGCATTGCCCTTGGCTTGGATGCAGCTGCTCAGCCATGGAAACACATTCCATGACGTTCTCTACACACTGTTCTTGAGCTAATCTGAAGGCCACATGAAGTTTGGAGGTCTGTAGCTATTGACTCTGCAGACAGTTGGTGACTTCTGCACACTGCGCCTCAGCATGCGTTGTCCCCGCTCTGTGATTTTACGCGGCTGACCGCTGAGGTGCTCTTATTTCCAATTGCTTCCACTTATAGTTATAATACCACTAACAGTTGACCATGGAATATTTAGTAGCTAGTAAATTTCATGACTGGACTTATTGCACAGGTGGCAGCCTATCACTGTCCCACACTCCTGATAGCGACCCATTCTTTCGCAAATGTTTGTAGAAGCCGTCTGCATGCCTCAGTGCTGGATTTTATACACCTGTGGCTATGGAAGTGATTGGAACACCTGAATCCAATGATTTGGAGGGGTGTCCCAATACTTTAGCCAATATAGTGCACAGGCAATCTTTTGTATCATACTTCAAGAGGTTTTCATTAAGTCTAATTGAGGGTTGGTCAATCTAATCCACAAAGGGTCGGTGTTTGCTGGTTTTTGGCATAACCTGTAGGTCAGCTGTTCAAACCCAGGAGTGAGGACTCTTCAGCCAATCAGTCCTCTAATTAGTGACATAATTAGGGAGTCGCAGTGAAAACCTGCACTCCCAGCGGCCCTTTGCAGATAAGATTGGCCACCCCTGGTCTAATTAATAAACAGAGATGAAAATGTCAGGTCGAGAAAGTACAAATCCAGACCAAGATTTTGTTTCAACCAACCAGTTGAATATAAAGAGTCATGATCACAGAGTACTCAACTGGTTGGTTTGGATTTGTACTTTCTGGACCTGAAATCTCCACCTCTGTTGATAACTGGGCAATTATTCCTGAATATTAAATAAATGCAGAGTAGACTGCGCTTCCGAGCCCCAGAACAACTTGAAACCGGCTCCAGTCCGCTTCTCGTGGTTGTCATCATGGTTTTATATTTCTTCATCCCATGTAACAAAGACTGGTTGAAGAAGTAAATGTATAGCGCTAAATTTCCTTAGCGTGCGAATGTACCATGAGACGAAACGATGGTGTTAAATGTCTTCAGTCCGCCGATATTTAATCGTCGCCTTTGCTGAGAATGAATGACTGGACTAATGAATAATGAAGTAAAAAGGGCGCTATATTTAAATTTAGGCTACCGTGTGGCATTTAGCAGATGGAACCATCTTAATAATACATAAAGTTAATTTGTCCTCTTGTTGTACGAAGTTGTAGCTCAGTGGCCCTGATGCGTGGTCATGCAAATGAATTAATCCGATCGAGACACGTCCGTACTTTTATGTTTCGTCATGAATGCACTTTGATTCTATCATTTCTATGCGTTTCCCTTCAGAGCAGTGTTATCCCGAAAAAGCGGTTTGGTAAATGGTCAAAAACACTATCAGTTTTAGAAGAGGAAATAATGGCACATACAATATCCAGAATGGGACAGTAGGGGGACATAACAATAACAAATGATAACAAGGAAAAAATAAAACAATACAGAATAATAAAAGTGAAAAAAACGGAATTCAACAACACAGGAACACAAAGGAACACCACAGTTTCTGTCCTGAATACAAACGATCGGGGTAACTGATGAACTATTTATAATTACAGAACCAATATAGGGATAGTACGGAAACGGGAAATATTTAAACGTCTAGTGATTCCCTTCCTTTTTTCAAGAGATTCTATAGTAAAAACACTTTTAGGCTACTAATAATTAACAATTTCCGACAAAATGGGTATCATTTACATGACTGAGCCAGCCTTGCGGTAATAATACGGGGTTTATAAGGCAAATGGTTTGAACTGTAACGAAAAAGGTGGGTTACAATACGTATGTCCGGCATTATTTCTTCCACCAGATGGGGGCGGCAGTTTTGACTTGAAATCTGTAAATCAGTAGTATATTAGTCTGTCCATGAAAACTATTTTCCAGTATCTTCCAAACGCTCATCCTGGTCAGGATCGCAGAGGTTGAATTATTAAAAGCAAAACTCTGTGTACATGTCGCCTAAATTTCTTAAATCTGAATTTGAGCCAACACTATATAGGCCTAGTCTATAATATGCAGCATAAGATAGGCCAATGTACTGCACTTAACTGTACTGAAATACGTATAATATAAAGTACAAATAGGGCATATATTCAATATATATGTGGAAGTGGAATGTTCATAATTGTAATGAAGGTATTGTGGGTATATTTAAATACTTTATAAAATGCTTAACGTCACAGGCATGATTTCAACTGATTTTCCCACCTATGTTGCCCATTTGAGAAAGCGATAGGACAAAATAATAACGGGGATTATTATATAAATAATACGCCACTTAATATGAAATTCTAAAGCTTTCTCCTCTAAACAAATGGTAATCAGTGCTATGGGATATAACCGTTTCTGTCATGCTCATCCGCGCGTTGTTCAACTGAAGCTGTCACAGTAATTCGAGGCTTTTGTTTCGCTAATAAATCACTTGCTGCCGGCGGAAATTATTTACTTTCAGTAGGTCCTTTATAACAGCTCTTCGTGTTGGGAAACATTCGCCCCTCTCATACAGGACAGCATGGTTTTAATACGATTTTTACACGCAGATTTAAGCAGGCAAAACTTTAAGTCTTGTAGGCTTGTATGCTTATTACTTTTATAAGATTTTGCCTATCTGATTACTCATTCTTCCGATTCTCAGAAACTTCAAAATGTACCGAACGTGTTTTTTCTGAAGTCGGTTTAAGGACTTACAATTTAATTGTACGGGAACTGAGATGTATATCGCCGCTAGGCTGGGGTTTCAGTTTAGCTGACGAGGTTTAGTTCCGCTGATCAGCGCATCACACCTTCTGTCTGTTGTCTGATAAGCCCAGATGTACCGAGAACTTTACCGATCAGTTCATTTCTGAAATAAAATGCTCCAACAGAGTTCCCATTCCTGCTCTGTTGACTTGTTATGCTAGCATTTAAGTAAATATGTTGTTTAATTTATAGCACTTGAGCGATGGTCGGGTGGCGGTAGAGATGTAATCAGAAAATTCAATAGGACACTCATCTCATCTGACTTATTCGAGCCTAAATGAAGCAGGAGTCTTAGGTAATTAACCACCAAATTGTTATCCATTTACTGCCTGAAATGAACCTTAGAACAAAAAGAAATAAAATACCAAAATGATCACAATTTGCCGGCCATTTCCTGTTATATGAAAAAAGATGTCTGTACCCGTGTTGTTTCCCAAACAATTTTATATAAATGGGTCTGATCACTTTGTGAAGATCAAATAAGTTTACAGAAAAATACTTCTACAATGATGTATATTAAAACTTTCAAAAGTAGTATTATATTTCTTGGGATGTTTTGAATGTTTTACATTTATATGTTACATGGTTAGCAGACCGTTTTGTCGGAAGTGACGCAAAGGAAATAGCATATTGTAAAAAATCCTGCTGTCAAGAGGAAACAGATCATGCAGTTTGCTAAGCTTATCTTAAAAAATGAAATTGAATATGATGAAATGAATGAAAGTGTCTTTTTGTTTGTTCTCGTAATAAACAGGCATATCCATCTTAAGTGCCTCATAACTACTGCATAAATCTCCTTAGACCTGTCACACATGCATCGGTCTAATTACCATAGCACCGTTCTGACATATTGTATCGAACTGAAAGACAGCAGCGTTAATCCAAAAGGGTTTAAACTATTGACCTGAAGTAAATACCCCTGTTTTTCTCCTGTTAATTGGCAATTGCTAAGACCTAAATCCATGAAGCACGCAATGAAAAAAAGTGAAAGATTTCCCCTCCCCAAAGAGAAGGGTTAATCCTGAAGGTCCATATGAAGTACGGAGCTTATGCAGGGATGCAAACTCGCTGAGCCTGCCGGCGTCTTTGTTTGACCGGGTTTTTTCTTTAGAGAACAGTGCCTGCATGTATTGAGCAATCTGCTATTTTTGGTGGTGGCCAATCATCATGTCTCTTCTAGGCCTAAGCAATGCCTCGCCATATTAAGGTGGCAATTACCTGCTTGTTTACCGAGTGCCGGGAGCCAGGTCACAGAATACTCACATGACACGTATGCACAAAACCCAGAACAGCGTCTGACTGGAATCCTCGGCTGAACAGTCAACTCAAAGATAAAGAGAAGTTTCTCTTAGACCACTCGGGGAGTTATTGATCACAAACTTCCTGAACATAAAAGTCTTGCTTCTTAAATCTTAATTATGTACCGATCCATGTGATTAACTTGTTTATGCTCACCTGTGTTATTTAAATGTTAGTTACTAACCCACCACAACATAGAGTCCTAAAGGCTCCTTTGAAGATGTCAACATCTTTACTGAGTATCCAGGCAGCCGGAATACAAACAGGTCTCTGTTCTCTCTATTGTCCATTTACTGCACGATATTGGAAAAACTTAAAATATCATCATATGCAGCTTTGTGATGAATATTGAGATATTTATGGAGCAAAATTGTTTTGAAAATTGACCCAGAATGAAGTATAGTTAAATACAGCTTGTTATTATCTACCAATAGTCTGGCAAATAAATCAGCAGTGTTGCTGGGTTCAACCAACAGACACAAACCCATGATGAAAAATTACTTGCTTTCGCTCAGTTTAGTCTCTGTGGAATCCAGCACATTTCCACACAGTGGAAGGTAAATGTGTCTTTTTCTGGCCACTTTTTGCTTTGCTTGCATTTCTTCTCCTCACTCATTTTGTTAAATATCTCAAAAGTCTGACAAAGTTGTTGTTTCGACAGAGCAAAAACATCTGTAAAAATGTGTCAGTGAGACTTGATGATTTCTGTTCAACGAAATAGTATTGCATGGAGATAAATTTACACTTGTGTACCACAATATATATTTGGATGGTGAGAAGGTAAAAAAATTAAGCCTAATCTCAGCCTGTCTGACTATTGAGATCCTTGCAATTGCATGTGCATAAACTTCAGTATTGTAATGCTATGCAGCCCAAGTCCATTGTTTGAAACTAAGGCTGAGGATGTTCTAGGCTGTGGTGAAGACCGCTGACAAGCCTGTTACTCATCTGTATGCAGTTTGTTGTTAAGTGAAAGTTCATTGGTTAATGCTTAATTGCTACTCAGCACTGTGGATGTGTGAATGGTATAAAATAGTGTTTCCTGGGGAGTGATAGGGTGCTTTGAATGTGTTTGCCCACCAGGTGCTAAACAGGAGCTTTTAATAAAAACCAGCACCTGCTCCTACTCTAACTTTTTCCATAACCATGTTACTCAGCAATGATTTGTCTATTCGGAAATAGTGATTATTAGAGTTCTCATAGATTTCAGTATATGACATAAAATTTGACATGATTTTGGCCATCAGGAACAGCGCCTGAGAATGTTTGGGGCCACAGTAGAGACAGGGATACTTTGGCAGATTTAGGGGGCCACCACTTTACAGGAGCCCTTTAACATCTGAAATTATAAGGGTGGGACCCAAGGTAATGTTCTATCAGGGGCCCCAGAATTTCTCGCTCTGTCCCCAGTAACATAGTTTTGCTTGCTTACCTTGTGAGGGTCCCGCATGACGAAGAGACTAGAACAAACACAGCCTATAGTGCTACTGCTGCCATCTTAGCTGACGACTCCAGATAGATGACCATTAGATCAAGGCTGAAGGCTGAGTCAACACTGGGGGAGGCGGGGGGGGACCAAAGCCGTTATTAATATATATATTCGGAAGGACATTGTGAGCACACCTGAGTATTGGGGTTGGGGGGGGGGACGTATCCCCGCCAATATATATTATAATTACAGACTTGCATTACATGCATGAGCAAGTTTGACTTTTCATGAGACAAACGACAAAAAAATGCATTAAAACACTAAATGTCTGTCTACATATCATGGTCTGCTGATGGACAGAACCGATTATTACATATTGTACATTTGCAGGATATAAATTTCTGTTCCCAAAATGAGAAGTGACCTGGGATTGCATGTTCATGGGAGGATACGGCAGCATCGCAAAAACATCCAGGTAGTCCATTTCCGGAAGTTTTTAACTAATGTCCAGTGGGCCGTTTGGGAGACCCGGGCAAATGACCTGATGTGTAACTGATAACCCCAGTTTACGGTCACTATGGGGACTGAGGAATGATTGTGTAACACAAGATGGATAAACGCTCCCAGTTCTGTTAAGGACAACAGATTACCAATCAAACACTCCCCTATGCTGGAAACCTGCCATCTAATCATGTAATATGAGAGCTAGGAAACTGCTCTAATCCCTGTATTTCCTCTTTAAACAGTACAGATTTATGTATAATGGAACCTTTCTTATAATTGTTTCCAGTTAATTTAATTTACTTTATATTAATATTAATCTTAAACATCATTCATCATAGAGGTGGGCCAAAATATTTAATAAGTAGTGAAGAATGTATTAAAAATCATTTGGTAAAATACAAACAGCAGCCTAGGTTTATTTTAAATACAGTGGGTATGTTTCATTATCGTAAATCTCCACACAATTTGCTTATGTTTTGTTTGAATTACAATCTGTCGTACATGAAATACTTTGTAACTCATTTGATTTATTGGATAATTATGACACAGTAGACTGGTTCATAGCTGTCTGTGCCGTGCTCATCCAGCAAGAAATTCTGGGACGCTGACCCTGCAGTCTGGTGAAGTATAAATTGTTGAATGTTCTGTATGTGATTAATGGTGTGTGAGGGAGTGCAGAGAGAAGAACTGTGTGACCGGAGAGAAGCAGATGGACTTCAGCCACAATGGGCAGGGCAGATAGCCACAATGGACAAATAGCCACAATGGACAAATAGCCACAATGGACAGATAGCCACAATGGACAGATAGCCACAATGAACAGGGCAGATGCAGATAGCCACAATGGACAGGCCCTTGAGGTGTAACTTTCCTCATGTTGTTAACAGTCACAATGTTGACAGTTCATGTGGCAATAACAAAAGAGGAGCTAATTACATTTACAACTAAGACAAGTCAACAGACGCCATAATAAATGTCAAGAAGTTGTCTTAAATTATATAAAAGTTTGATAGGAAAGTTTCTGGGAGAGTTTCAGTTTTCATGGTTAATATTCTGTGGGTCAGTCAAAATTCAGTTTGGGGTGACTGCTGGCAGTCATGCTGCTTGAGTGTAGCTCATCTCTAATCCTGGGAAGAGCTTCGAGGCGCACTAACCGGAGAGCGTACCCCGAGCCGCTGTTTCATTTCACAGCCAAAACAAATCTAGTCAGTCTTTGTTCATTATTTACTTTCAGTCATAATTATCATGAGTGATTTGGAATTTTGTGCGAGTTGCACTCCAGGTAATGATACAGGAAACCTAATTCAGATTTCATCAGACCCCTGGGTGAAACGGTTTCCATGGTGATGGGCTGCTTGAAAAGATATTCATTAAAAAATCGATTTTTTTCTCTCATTTTCCAGTCAAGTTTTCTCATGTATGTGGTGCCATGTATTCACCTGTGAAAAGCCTTTGAGGCAGTTCTGCACAGTCTGGCCTGTCTGGACAGCTGTGGTCACAGTGCAGCTTTCATTTAACTCTACTGTCCTATTTTGGTAGCAGTCTCTGGGCTGCCCTTCACTGTGAAGGGTAGCCAGGTGGGGTGCCCCCTAGAGACGACATCAGAGCATTTCAGCTTTATTTTTCAAACAGAACTTTTTACCAGAGGCTGACCTGAAACCAAGCTGTTATGTTTGATGGTTGACCTGTAAGACACAGCCTAGATCGATTTGTAATGATTATTATTCATAGTGTGAAACTGAACTGCAATTTTACGAAGTGGTGCAGCTCTAAATAATACCATACACACACACATACACTCACACACACAGATTTCGTAATGGTATCTTTGTGGGGACTCTCCGTTCATTTCTAAGGCGAAAACTCTAATCTAATGTGGCAGTGGTGGCTTAATGGTTAGGGAAGCGCACTTATAATTGAAAGATTGCATCAAATCCCCAACCAGCAAGGCATCAAGGAGGTACCCGAGCAAGGTACCGCCCCCAAGCACTGCTCCCCAGGCGCTGAATTAACTGCCCCCTATTATGTCACAAAAGTCACATATGGGTTAAATGCAGAGAACACATTTCATTGTTGTGTGCTGTGGTGTGTCAACAATGACAATTAATCACTAAATTCTAGAAAAATTCTAATTCCAACATGACAAACCTTAACCCCTACCCAACCTTTGGCGTTTTTTGACTGCGTTCACAGATCTTTGTGGGGACCGTAAAAATGGTCCCCATCACATCAAAAGAACGTATTTTTATTACATTGTGGGGAACATTCGGAAGATTGGGCTGAATTTCCCCTTGCTTTGCTGGCAATTTGATGTTTACTTAGACCTTGGAGAGCAGTTGAATCCATACCAGTCATTAAATCCAACTCTGCCCTCTCTCTGACTCCAGTACAACAACAGCAACTGGTTCTGAGCAGAAGTGAAACTTCTGGGGAGACCCGGGGTATTGTGACCTAGAATTACTGCTGTGAAACTGCCACTTAAATTACTTTTCCAGCCTCAAACACAACTGGATGCAGTTGTTTGTAATAAATGCTGGCATTCAATTGCGATAAAAAAAAAAAACAGGACGTAAACCTTAGTGTTTTTTAACACACTGTTTTTTTAAGCCAAACTAAGAGAAAATAACAGAAGTGTGGAGAAACAATGGATCAGCACATCATAAAAATAGCAGCAGAGATGCCAGCATCCTTCACTGTTTGATTTCGCTTCATCATATATTTAGACACGTGGTTCGGTGGTGAACCTCGGAGGATTGAGGACCTGCCTCTGTCTTCCCCATGGTGCTGGAAGGTCCAGCTTGCGGCTCCTCTCTCCCCGTCCTCCCTCCCCTTAGCATGCTTACCGAGAGGGGGTCTGCAAAATCGGCAGCGGAAGGAGTGGGTGGCATCCCCCCCCCACCCCCCCCACCCCACATCGATCCTCGTCCATCATAAGACTGACGAGTGACATGGCATCGCCTACTTGTCCTGCTACGTGTGAGGGGAAAAAAAAAAAACGCTGGAACACTTACTTCAAACAGCTACCTCGTGCACAGACATCTGAAGACAATTGAGGGACAGAGAAACTTTCTGGGGGGGGGAGGGTGAACATGGATAATGAATTTGTTTGTAAATGGTTTTCAAGACAGCCAAAGAAACTGCAGAACAGAGAAATAAAAAATACCCAAAGTGAGGGAAGGCAAACATAAGAGGGCAGAGTGCAGCTTTTGTGTGGATTTAAAAGCAGAAAGAGTGCAATAAAAACAACAACAAAGAAAGGTTATAAAAATATAGTTTAAGCACAGCAAAGGTAAACATCAAAGCCATCCAGACACAAGTGTTAAGCCATATAACCACGCGGCTCCAGATTAGCTTCTGAGAAAAGCCTCCTGTACTCCTGTAGCGGAAGGTGGGTTTGAAAATTGAGGATATTAGGGGTCTGGGAGCCTATGTCTATCCATAGACATCCATGACTTCCTTTGTAGAGCTTACCAAGGCTATCATGTGCAGAGAACAGCAGCGTCCTTACCAAGCAGTCATTTTTTATTACAAGTTCAAATCCACAGCTTTTCGTTACTACTAAAAAAAAAAGCAGAGCGATTAAGATAGATCAGCAAGCTTTTAACCCATGACCTTCCAGTTTCCAGCACAGTTGCCAGCCACAAGCCATGTTTCTTCATACACCATCGGCTGTGACAGGTGTAATTGGACAGAGACCTGATACACCTCATGTAAACAATTCAAAGATTCAGACGTCGAAACCTTAAGTATACCGGTCTAACGGCACCATTAACAAGTTAAAAAAAATATATAAACAATAGGCTACAATGAAACTTACTCAATTTACAGAGGAATTTTGTTTTATGTAGATCAATTTAATGATGTTTACGATTATAGTCATTTCTATTTATTAACGTTGATGACTGTTAATAAGCATGAGGAAAAAATCAACACGGTACATAATGGCAAAGTTACAATTGTGTGAACGTTGTACTTGCAGCAAGTCCGCAGAAAACAAAACCGAACCGCGTGTCCGAGCGTCTAAGGTGCAAGGAAGCTTTTTGTTTTTTCTTACTACAACGAGAAAGAAGTTATAACTTATAGAAACTGGAATGACAGTTTAAAAACATCATAATTTGTTGCATTTAAATCCAAACATGATAGAATTTGGATGAAGTGTCAAAGTGAAGTGTGAAGTGCTTAGCCCGCATCTCTAAGACGCGCACAGGAAGCGGCCGAACTGCGCGGCTCACACACAGTGTCGCCTTTAATACCGATCGGGACACGGCTGGCCAGAACCGCACCGCTCGAACCGCCAGGTCCACCGCCTTCGTATCCCGACAGGCAGGGCGAGGTGGCTCTGACCGCCCCCGATCACGCAAAAAAAGAAAAAAAAAAAAGAACTGCCCCACCCCGCAAATACATCACTGCGGCTAAAAAAAGAAACAGGAAGCAGCGAGGCATGCTCTTACCGTTTAATGGGGGAGGAAAGCAAAGCGTGCTAGGAGTCGCTACGAGAGGCGTTTATTTCCGCGAGGATCCGGAGGGGAGCAGGGCTGCCTGGCCGCGCCGAGTGCGTTTGAGGGGTACGTATGTACCTATTGTATTTACAGTAATGCATATGATCGGTCGATCCCCCCTCCATCTCCAGCGCAGACTTGCAGGTAGGGGCTGACAGGCGAGGAGCCTCCGTGCGATCCAGCTCCTCGATCGCCAATCTACGGTATTACGAGGGTGTCCGTGTATGTGACCGTAGGCTCGTACTAATACATGCAGAGCAGGCACTTACCTACCTCAGTACTACGCAGTTTTACCACACCTTAAAGGTAGCGCTCCAGGTTTATATTCGCGCATATGTTTTCCGCACATACGTGTGCTTATGGGTTTCCAGCTCTACCAGGTCTCGCTGAGACCCCCCGCGTACTTTTGCGGGGCTCCGGCGCAGCACGCACGTCTCCGGCGGGGTCCCTGGCGGCTGGAGAGCCAGCTGGCGCTTCTGCATCGCGGCGTGGACGGGCACTCACCGAAAACGGGCTCAGAATCACTTAAAGAATCACTTCAGCGATCCGATGCGCTACTGCATGCTTGCAAGCAGCTTACGGAGCACAGTCGGCAGCCTCGTAATTTCCACTAGTCTCGGGAAACTGGAGCCCCAATGTGAAAGTCATGTGTGTTGACAACAAACGTACATTAACTGGTGCTAAACAGAGGAGTAACTTTTCACACCATTAAAACTTAGGGTCAGGGTGTTAAGTCATGTCCAGTATAGCTGTAGATGTTCTCCAGTCGTTATGAATAAATATGAAACGCACTTTAAATATTAGGCTACTTGGTTGTATGAACCATATGACATGTAAAGAAAACTCTATTTACAGCAGAGGGCTGTGAACTGTTTACTAGGCACCTGCGCAACTTGTGCCTGGCAGCTTATCTGTAGCTCAACCATGGAACCTTTCATACAGTGAAGCCAGCTGTTGGTTTTGGGACACTGGGCGAGGTAGGTGTTAATCCACACATTGCGCTATAAAGCAGGTAGAGTGAACGTCAAACGTGTCGCTAATGGTTTCTGGCTTTTGTATTCTTGAGAGGTGTTGAGTCAATGCTTTGCACAGTTGGTAGTGGGACTGCCGGCCACCGGAACGGATGTAGCATTGAATACGACCCTCAGGTCTGTGTATATTGAGATTGCGTGTTTCCCACTGGCTTGTAGCTGAGGTTTATCGCCAGCCTCTCATTGACTTTGTTACTTGGGCATGATGACAAGCTTAAGTGGATAAGTGCTTACGGAAAATGGATGTATGTGTGTCCGGCGTTAAAACTGTATTGTGATTCAAAACAGATGGTGTTTGGGGGAAGATTTAAATTCTGTGTCGTCTCAGCGAGGACCTGCGTGTTACTTAACATTTTAAGGTTGGCTGACGACACCCAGGATTTTTTTCCGTAGCCTATCGTGGATCAGCTGAATTTCTAGGGGTGTCGCTGATGGGGAGATGAGCGTGGAGTTTCCGTTTATTGCACATCTTTTTCTTGGAAAGTAGCAAAATTCTCCGGAAGGCTGTGCCGCTTCAGGTCCGTGCACGAGTGTGCTGGTATGATGGGCGCAATCTGTCAAAGGTTCCCCCACTCCTGCGGCTCCGATGGAGGGTTCGCTTCAGAGCTGAAGGTGATTGGAGCTTCTGTCTTGTTATGCATAACGTCAAAAGTGTTTCGTAAACTCTGGCCTGGTGCCTTGTCAAGAAATTACACAACTTCTTGAGCTCAGGCAGATGGACCTTCCTTCAGATGCGTTGCGGAGGCCACTGTGTGGTGTTCTCTCTTTTGGCAAGATGCTTTCGGCTCCCATTCAGCGTGTTAAGATATTTTTTAGATGTCGGTGAATTTAAGACCTTGTTTGCATGTGCTATTTGCACACATGGTTTCTATAGTTTTTTTTTTTTTTTTTCCCTCGCATTCCTGGTTGCGCAACACGTTCCTTTGCCGTGAAATAGTTTAGTTCCCTTCATCGCTCAAGCCTGCCAGTGAATGATCGGACAAGCCCAGACACAGAAGATAAGCTCAGGCGGCAGAGCAGAGGCAAGTCTCCACACAAGTTTTTGGGGCAGTCACAGCTAGCTTTGCGTGATGTCACCGCCGCATCCACCTCCTTTGAAAGTTAATAGTCTGTCACTTTGGACATGCGCTGTCCTGCCCCGTCCGGACTGGCGGGAATTTCCTGCTGTGTATCTGACTTCTCTATGTGCTCCATAGAAATAGGATGAGCCGTGTGTCAAGGAGAGCACCAGATGGCCAGAATGATCTCATAACTCGTTTCACCAAAAAAAAATAATAATAAATAAAACAGAGACACAACACTTTCACTGCCAGATCACAGATAGCATGTGTTGTGTAGGAATGGGCTGGTAGGCAGTGCTGGCTTAATAGTTAGGGAAGCGCACTTGTAATTGAAAGATTGCAGGTTCAAATCCTGACCAACAAGATACCACTGAGATACCCTGAGCAAGGTACCGCCCCAAGCACTGCTCCCCGGGCGCTGAATTAGCTGCCCCCTGCTGTGTCATGACGTCACATATGGATTAAATGCGGAGGACACATTTTGTTGTTGTGTGCTGTGTTGTGTCTAGAATGACTACTGATCACTAAATTCTAATTCTAATGACAAAAAAAAGGCATGCAGTCATATTTCCACTGTCAGTACAACCAATGTATCATAGAGTTGTAAATGTAAGATGGTGGTTCATTTGCCAAATACTGTTATGTTGTAATTCTTTAGTTTTTGCACATGACATTTTCCTCTCCTTATGAGCCAAGGACTGGCCTCAAAATGGGGACCTTCTCTTCACAGGTATGGAGACCCAGCTTACTGAAGCCACACAAGCCCTTAAATAGTCATAACAAAGGCCAGATTCTAGACGTGCTTCAGCTTCACCTGTGCAAGTGTCTTCCAGAGCTCAGCGTAATCTGTCTTTGGTTGGAGGTGGGTGGTGGGTGTTTGTGAAGGTGGTGAGATCATAGCCATCGGTCCTCCTCCCGCAGCAGAGATCCCGTGAGAGGGCTTGCTGCGCCCACTGTGCCTCTGAGAGCTTTCCAGTTGGCAGTAATTCGAACCCCTGTTGAAATGGACACGGTCAGGCGCTTCACGGTCAGCACGATGACGTTAACAATCTGCTTCTACGGTGCTGGTGACGTCAGTCCGTACCGATACATAATGTCAACCGGGGGCGACGTGCAGAAGGTAATTTGGCTGGAGTGATGTTTCTCATACGTTGGATGGGGACCTTTTAGATCGAAGGTCAACTTGCACATTCACACGCTCTGCCTGGGAAAGCTGCTGCCACCACATGACTTATATCTGCCGCATAAATCAATTTTGCCACTATTTGTCTGTGAGTTTCCAGTCCGTCGGCAGAGTTCATATACGGAACCTTTACGGTGCCCTTGCAGCCCATAGTGGGACGGGGAACTGAGCCTATCATTATTTTAGCGTATGACGCATAGGGACGCTGAGCTGCCCTTCTCTATGCTGCAGGTGAGTAACTTGCTCAGCTGTGCGTCAGATGGGCTCCTCCTGGTCTTGACCAGGGAACATTTGGTCTCAAATTCCCAAGACAAAGGGGGGACAAGGGAAACCAGGTAAACCACAGAAAATGCAGAAAAACAATTTTCCCTCTCCTGTCCCTTCTCAAAGTCATAGAATCAAAGACACTCTGGGACCTTCCTCAAAACACCCCCCTCCTGAATGCTAATGGTGGCAGGGATAGCAAGCAGGGCAGTGTTGCTTGTGCTGTGTTCCAGCAAGCAGGGCAGTGTTGCTTATGCAGTGTTCCAGCAAGCAGGGCAGTGTTGCTTATGCAGTGTTCCAGCAAGCAGGGCAGTGTTGCTTATGCTGTGTTCCAG
>JAABNX020000151.1:8591451-8608721 GCA_015163995.2 Mormyrus lacerda
CGCCTTCTGGTCCTGATGGTGTGATTCTCTCTCTTTCAGGCTCCATCAGCAGCATGGGACAGTTCTTTGGAAAGCAGAGCTTGCATGCAGAGAAGGTAGGGACGCTCCTGGCTCCGGGCTGGGAGCAGCGGGAAGGCGGGGGGATGCCGGCTTGGCCTTCCCAGTCGCATTTCACACAGGGCTGTTGTTTTGGGGAATCGCATGAGAAGTCGCAGCCGCTATCTGGCATGTAACTTCACCAGCAGCTGAGAGCTGGGACCCAGTCCCACAAACCAGCTCCTGCTCGTCACCTACTTGTGGATAATTAGGCTGGTGATATGGCCACGCTTTCCGCTCCCCTGCATCTTCATATCCCTGCGTCAGCCTTGCCGGGAGGGAGTGACCTCATCCAACGCCAACATAACAGGCCTACTGACGAGAGGCGAGCCTGTCACCCTGAAGGTGGCGTCGCACCCATCTCGGGGATCCAGGGGCCCCGCCTGTGCTTAGTTTTTTTTTTCTTTGTAAGAGATCCCGCACGGATGTTTTTCTGCCTCCTCCTCATACCGTATCCTAGCAACGGCTCTCGTTTCCAGCAGCACCAGAGAGCACGATCTCTGACTTCGGGACATGCCTGCTTGGCACGTTTTTTCCCCCAATAGAGTCCTTTTGTGCTCTTGGTTCTGATTGCCTCTCTTGACTGTTGGCTGTATTAGTTGACCCCCCCCCCCCCCCCAACACAGGCTTTACGTAGCTGTGCAGGTATAACAGGCCTAATTTAGAAACACAGCACCTGCATATCCTCTCCGCTTTTTCTGTTCCTCTTTTCAGCGTGTCATTCTCAGATGGTCACGCGCATCATATCCCGTGATGCCTCAGTGTTCCGTCCAAGCATTTGGTTCTTCCTGACTAGCTGATGTCACAAAGGCATTTTTTTTTGCTTTTGTTGGGGTTTTAATTGTGATCTGTTTTTTTCCCTCGATTTTAGGTGCTTATTTATTTATTTTTGCTCTGGGGTAATTTTAGTGCTGTTGAGCGCTCTGTCGATCACCCCTGTCAACAAGTAAGAAGAGGCGTTCATAGTCACATGAGGGATGCCGCCATTCCCTGGCCGATGCCGCCCGCCCCCCATTGCCAGGCAGCAGCACGCACGGCTGAAACTGCAGTCCAGTCTGTGAGGGCTTAATCGTGGAAAACGGGCAAATGAGAGAGCGGCTCATTTATCTAGCGGATCTAGGGCTCGGTCCTTCTCCAAACTCCCCCCATTCTCGGTGCTGTATTGTGTCGTGAAAGGTAAGAGCAGCGGAGGGGGGGAAATGAGAGTTCGGATGGAGCCCTGGAGAGCTTGGTGACCCTTTTTGGTTCCCTTCTCAGTTTCGAAAGTGCTCCTCCCTTTGACTCCAAAAGTACCTTTAGATAGCGAACAATGAAATACGAAATGTAAAATAATCCATGGAGATGTAACCCAGGCTGTGACCTCGATCTTCGCTGATGTCTTTCTGAGGCTCTTGGAGCTGGAAATGGTGCCTGATGGGAGGAACAGGGTGTTCCCCACCTAGTGCCCTGTGCTTCCTGGGACAGGCTTCCAGCGACAGTGTCCCGATTATGCAGTCAGAAGATGGATAGATGGATGGTTCTTAGAAACCCATCCCGCCAATGGCGGCCCGTCGCGCTTTATTTGTGACCAATGACATTAGTTCATAGATGAGCTGCTGTATATTGTCGGCATCCCACGGACGCAAGCTGAGAAACGCTTGCTTTTAAAAATCCATCCTGGCCAGGAGGCTGTCCTTCAGGCCGACAGCCGCCCTACACGGGCCCGAGAAACCTGCCGTGTAACATTCTGTAAAGTTCTGGAATTCTGCAGGGACTGCAGTTCCACAGTAGAGAGCATATTTAGGGACTATATTAATAAATTCTGTCGGCGCGGCAACTAATAGATAACGGAAACGGGAAAATCGATAGCGCAGGTGCCCATGGATATATTAGATCAACCAAACTGGACATGTTCAGGTTCAGACCCCCAGCAGACTACTAATGATCCGTTTGCTTACTTAGGGACTTCAGATTGTCACGTGTGTGATGCAGCGTAGCGGTAATAAGTAACATGACAGAGAGGCAGCGTGCGTCACATATCGTGGCAAACAAATCACACATTAGAGTTGTTTTTCCTGCCCTGCTTTCTGTTGTGTGGGATCTAAGTCACCAGTTTAAAGAAGATTAAAATAAAAAGCCAGTTGCGGGGGGGGGGCTAAAAAGTATGTGCTTATGTAATGAAATGGATTTCGTTATATAACATTATTTTATTGTAATATGGAGATACATGGCAGTAGTATGTACGGAACCTCTGTTAGATGACACGCCTAAAAGCGCGGCAGCGCTTCAACCCGCCGTCTCGATATCTTGCGTCACGCGTGTTATCTCTGTGAAACTGGCTGTTTCTGCATGCAAGGCTGGCCGGCCTGGTCCCCAGGCTCACGGTGCTCGGGTCTGAATCCGAATATCCACAGGGGATCCGAGGCAGCAGGACGACGTCTCCCCGGAGTCACAGCTCTGAAATGGTGGCGTCGTTTGTGATTGGCGTTTATAGCTCACAGGCCGGGTCTCCCCACTGTTCCTGCCATGTATAAATCAGTTGATTTTTGGTATGGTGGACTTCCTGTCCTTCGACGTAGGGTTTCCCCTCACCAGAGGGCTGAAAATCAGGCAAGGTGGGGGGTCATATCAAACCCTTGGCCTTGATGAGCAGTGCCCTGATTGGTTTTGGGCTGCTGGTGAGCGAGTCTAACAGGCACCTTCTCTAAAGTCTTACTGTCCCTGATATGCACTGAGTAGGTTTGGACCATTGATTCTAAACTTTTTAAAAATGTCGCCACGCTCAGTAAATCTCACATTTATTTTTAGTTTCCTGTCAGTCATTTTAATAGTGCTGACCTAAATTAACACAGGTTTTCACAATTGATGCAGGAGGGTCTTCGATGTAGCTATTTGTCACGGGTTTGACAGCAGCGACCTGAAGTTCGGGGAATCTCATATGTTCAGTGATGGGATTATTGATTTCTTCCAATGGATTTCTTCCTAAGGTCAATCCCCAGGAGAGGTACAGTGGAACGTATGGCATCTCCATCTCTTTTTTGATGTTCTTTGAAAAGCACATACTTTGGTGACAAAGAAATGATGTTTCTGAGGCTGTGATGTCAGAGTTTGTTGAGACTGGGGATTTTATGGAAATTGCCGGACGAGGTATTTGGGAGGTACGAAGGAGGAGCTTCCTGCTCCGCTTCCTGTTCTCAGGCTGCTCCACGTAACCCTGACAACACCCCCCCATCCTACGAAGCATCTCCAGCCTCTCCAAGCCTTTGGGTGCCACCTGTTAACCCTTGTGTCTCGTTTGTGGATCCTGTCCCCTGTTAGCTCAGAGCTGACTCTGTCTCTGCAGCGGCAGGGTTTGGGTACCTTCACCGAGTCGTAGTCAGCACCAATTAGCATCAGAGCACCTTTTCCATCAAGGAGATTTGTGGAAGCTCTCCTTGGATATATTAAATTACAGAGCAGAACCTAATCCGGTTGGTTTCCGTGGCATTCCCACTCGTTTCTTAATTCCAGAACTTCCAGTTGGATCCAGAGGCACAATCTACCCCAGTTTGGGCTGTAGATGCGCTCTGGGTCGGACAGGGTGCACAGCAGTGATGTCACAGTCCCTGCTCTCTCCTTCCACTGCAATCCAGCGTGTCCAACAGGATGTGCCTCCTGGAGGAACCCTGCACCTTTTGGCTGTGTAGCTTCCACTGTTTGTGATGGTTTGGGATGGTTCTCCTCCGGCAGACCTGAGACATCACAGCACAAACACAGACCGTGGCTCGGAAACTTGCCGGGGCACCGTCCCGCGGGGGGCTGTGATTAAACCACTGACATTTACAGCTTCGCTTTCCCCATTCGTTTCCCTTTGCTTCTGTCCCAGCATGTAATGCTCTTCATCGATGCCGGGACATCAAGCCTCTGCCTTCAGCTGATTCGTAGCACTGTGTAAATGGCAGGCTCCTCGGTGGGTGCGCTATGCCGGGCACATGACCTCCCCCGCGTTACCCAGGGATGTTTTGGTGTGTAAACAGGATGGTGAAAATGTAGACTGGCAAATTGGTGGGTGAATGTCAGGCTGTGGTGATTTTAACGTTAGCATCGCCGTTAGCATCGTCTTTATCAACATCGATATCATCTTCGATATCATCATTATCCCCCCGAATTCACAGAAGACAGTATTTATTTACTTAGCAGATTCCCAAAGTATCCAAAGTGAGTGTCAGAGAAAAGAATCACACAGTGTCCCTGCAGACTTTAAGGGCCTTTGCTCTGGGGCCAAATGGCAACATGATTAATCTGCACTTGATCATTACCTTTGGCCCCAGATTCATAGCCTTACACACCTGAGAATTATCTCTTATTTTATTTAGTTGTTTCTCTAAAACTCTAAAACATATGAGGAAGTTTTAAGTTCCGCCTATTGCCTGCTTTTACCTACAGAACAATGGTTAAGGTAAATGAATCTAGCCGCGTTATCAGAGGTGTCCTGTAAGCAGAATAATTAGCAAATGGAATAAGCCTTTTCTCTTTTGTTCGCCCTGCTCGTTAGTTGTATGATATTTCCGTACGAAGCATGAATCAGCTCTACTTCCTGTTTTCCATTAGTGCTGTCATTCTTCAGTGCACTCTGGAGGGCACCGACAGGAAGTGGGGGATTTAAGCGTGTCGCGCTTTAACGTGCAGGTATCGGTACGTCAGCTTGTTTAATTCCAATTCAGCTTTTTTTTTTTTGTTCTGCTTTGAAATAACATTACATTGTGTCAGCCGCATTAACGGTCAGCATAGGCTCCCTCCCGCGCCGCATGAGCACCGGCGAGAGCGCTGAATGCATACGGACACAGTGGTGGTGGCAACCCAAGGCACCATTCCCTCCGTTTTGAAGCGCTTAAGGAACTAGTTAAACTACTGGCCTCTCGCGATGGTTTCACAAGCTCAGAAAGTTCAAAAAGATTTTGGAAATTTGGAGGCCAGAGCCAAGGCAAGTCCTCCTCCGCAGATGGTCATCGCCTCGCGGGCACGCCTTGAAGTGGGCGTATTCGCCGAGGATCACGACGTACCGCACATGTACCATTTCACAGAGTTCACTTTGTTCCCATACGGGCTAAAACTCAGCCTATAGCTTTTGAAAGTGGGTGGTCTGGAAAGAAGAACCTGGAGCCTCCCAGCGGAGACCGCGCACGTACCGCGCATGAGCCTGGAGCCTCCCAGCGGAGGCCGCGCATGTACCGCGCATGAGCCTGGAGCCTCCCAGCGGAGATCGCGCACGTACTGTGCATTTCTAAGTATTCATAAGGTCGTCAGGTATTAGTTCTTGGAGTGGGTGTCAGGTTCCCTACACCTGCCAGGCCTTGTTTATCTGCCTCTGCCGCCCGTAATTGCAGAAATGCGTTTGAACAGCCTTCCCGTAAAGGTTGCTGCTGTTGTCATGGTGACCCCGGCCTGGTGGGCGAAGGTGGGCGGCTGGCGGACGTATGACATCAGCAGTCTGCCTTTCGAGAGCATGTGTGCGCATCTGTGCACTTTTGCAGGGCTGACTGGGCTACTTGTGCGCGTGTTATTACGTCTTTCTATGGCTTTGTCTTCTTTTGTCCATTAATTTCTAAAAGAAGTTTTGTAAAACTTCTGGTAAAAATGTTAAGTTTATAAAACTGAAAAATAACACGGCTTAATTTGGTTAATGAGTGGGTAGTATGATGAGATCATATACGTGCAAAATCCATCTTGCCTTAGGTAGACCCCAGTTAGAGTCTCTCTGATTGGATGCTAACTGTGTCCATCAGCCAGCCTGGCCTTTGGGATTTCAGTTGCCAGTGTGTGCCCGCCCCGTGTGCTGGCCCAATACTTATGGCATGCAGTCCATCTGTGTTTCTGTCACACATTGTGAGTGTCACCCTCATTCAGCCAGAGTAGTAAATCAAATCTGTAAGGATGTGACATTGATGAAAGATGCCGTGGACCAGCAGGTGAGGGAAATGGTAACCTCACTCCCTCCTCTCTTTTCTTATTTTCCCTGTTATTAGTTAGACGCGGAAAGGCAGTGTGTCACATACTGCAGCAGCCTGCTTCCAATCACCTGATTAGCACATCATCTATCTGCCCCAGAGCTGCGTTTCCGACAATCATCACCACGTGTCACCTGTGACCTCCCCCCCCCCCAGCCAGAGTCAGCGGATCCCCTGTCGCCTGACAACAGGGTGCGTCATCCTCAGACATCTGCTCGCTTCATTGGGCAGCCCCCCCCAGCGGTGCCGCCGCCATCAGGCTGATTGCGGGATTAGCATCGCAGCACGGCGCTCTTAAACGCAGTCTGGCGTCCTGAATCCTCTGACACCTGGGGCGACACACAGAGCGACAGGGAAATCTCCAGAGCAAGCTTGCACAGACCCAACACGTGACCTCTGACCCCTGCAGATTCTGCCACACGGAACCTCGTAATTTACCTTTGGCAAAAATCTCAGCTGCATGACTCACGGCTTCTGCGTTCTCGGGCTTTTCCCCAAAGAGACTTGGCTTGCAGAGTTAGAATTTGTTCCGCTCGAATGTAACCGAATCCGTTCACGTACACATGGTATTGTATTTAACAGAGGTTCCCCCGCAGGACAGCCAAGGCTAACGGTCAAATTATGACTCCGGAAAACAAATTGGCAAAGATACCTGTAACCGTGACGTTACACTTCGGAAGTGGCCTTCCTCAGCCCCCCAGCAGAGCTCTCGTGGGTGCCAGTCCCTCCAAATCACAATGCATTTCAGTCAGCACAGTCATTCGCGGTTGCCTCCACGCAGCCGTTTCCCCTCCGACGTCGGCGGTTTAACGTCTGACCTCGCAGTTTGCAGCTGCTATGACATGCGGCTGCTGCCAGATCTGCACGTGTGTCTGCAGGAGCCTGACGTGCCCGACACTCGCAGCAAACACGTGTGACTGTCAGTTTCACGTTTATAAGTGCGGGGAGTACAGCCAAGTATGGGGTTGTCCTGCGTTACATCAGCAGAGGTTCTAAAGGGTGCCTCGCGTGTAGTAACCCAGAAAATTATTCCGACAAATGTCTTCTTTGTCCGTTGACTAGAGGAACAGCACATGTACAATCATAAAGTTTCAGGGGGACAGAATGTCACGTTAAGTAAATTTGGAACCTGCATAGCTGGTGGTGAAGGAAGTACAGGGCTGCACAACTGAACCTGAACTCTGACTTCAAGCCCAGATGTGGCTGGTCTGTTTTCAAGGACTCCTCCATGAACCTGGATGAATTGACTCGGACTTTGTCAGGTTCTGGATGGACTCGTCTGAACCTTCCTGGATTGTCTGCACCTATCTCGGCTGGAGGCCTTGGACCCTCACTGCTGTCTGCCTGGATCTGAGGGAGCACACAGAAGACATAAGAAACAGCGTGGACAGAAGACAGAGACTCATTTTGATGTCTGTGATGCATATTGCATTCGGAGAGGAGGACTGCATGCGATAATAGATTACAGGACTTTGCCAGCCGCATTTACAGACACCCCCACATCACGCCCAAGTGCGCTGAATAACTTCTGCAGCCCGTGCGAGCACTGCAATCGTGGTGTGACATCATCTCAAGCAAGGACCACTCTACAGGCGTGGGAGGCCGACACGAGGAATTCTTCTAAAGAGGTTAAATCTCACAAAATTGCCAACCCTGACAACATCTTGTCATGCATGGTGAAGGCCTGTGCTTTTTACTCCAGTGTCTTCTGCAAGTTCCTGTCTGTTTTTTGCGCCGTGCCGTTGTGCTTCAAGAAGCTCACGATCATGCCTTTGCCAACGAAAGCTCCCTAAATAACTTCCAAGCTTTTATGTTAGTCACTCTCGCTAAGGGCGTCTGCCAAGTGCTGGGGATGTAAATGTAAATGACTATGGTCCCAACACTTTTGACCTTTATAGTTAATGAAGTATCGTTAATTAACCACCACATGCCCACAATCTTGGATTCATTCCAGCGCACATTCCTGCATAACATATCCGTGGATGATGCGATCTCGCTCGCCCCGCATACCGCCTTTGGGCATGTAGAAAAGTTCGCGTAGATCAGGATGCCATTTTTTGACAATTTGGTATTTAACGCCACTCTGCCATCCATCCTGTTGTCAAAGCTAAGAGAGCCTGGCCTGATCTGCTCTCCTTAAGAATGGATGTTTGACTTTCTAACAGACCCCAAACAGTGAGACCTGCCAACAGGAGATCATCCACATTAATCGTCAGTACTGGCTTTTCACAAAGCTGCCACCTCCAGCTCACTGTTTTGCAGTCTGTTCACCCAAGACTATATGGCAAAGTATGAGGGCCAAGGCATCAATGAGTTGGCTGACGTCAGCACCATGATTGGCCTTATCAGTAACGATGCTGAGGCTGCTTAAAGGAGGGAGGTGAATGTGTGCTGCCATGAAAAGCAACTCTTCCCTGAACATAAAGAAGACTTAGGAAATAATCGTTTTTCACCTCTCACTACTCGTCAATCGATCTCCCGTAGAGATAGTCAGTAACTTCAGGTTCATGGGTGTCTAGATCACAAACTCCCTCTCATGGTCTCTAAACATCAGCTGTATTATCAGCTGGGGATGTCCTTCCTGAGGAAGCTGAAGAGCTTTGGGTTGGAAAACCTTGCTGAACTTCTCCCACTGTACCATTGAGAGCATCCTGACTGCATCATGATGTGGTTGGGGTATCCTAACCGCGTCGGACCTCAAGTTACCGCAAGGAACTGTCTGGACAGCTTGAAACATCTTCAGCACAGATCTTTCACAGCTAAAATCAATCTACCTCTCCTGCTGCCAGAAGAAGCCATCATCACGAATGGCAGCCACCCAGCTCACGCTTTCCATTACCTGAACCACCCATTCAAGAGACGGTTTCTTCCCTCAAGCCATCGGCTCATAAAAAACACGTACCTGTCCACCCTATTGTATTTTCCAACACATTATAGTCAAGTGAAGACAAGTGGCCTTTATTCTCATACCATTCATATACAGGCCAAACATAAGGTGGTACAAGATAGCATTGCCCCAGGAACCACAGTATACAGCATATGACAGCAGTGGCAGTGGGACGGCGCTCACGATACTTAAAGTGCGAAAACAAATAAATTAGATGGCTGGATACAAAGGTTTATGTACATGCTGCAATGTGTATGTATGTAAACACGAAGTAAGACAGCGGATTAAGGGGAGGAATAACCAGCGCCGTCTTTGAGTCCACCTTAGTCAGGTTTGAGTCGAGATCAAGTCCTACGAGGGAGTCGGTCTGAGGCACAGAGATGGTGCGGCAGAGTGCGAGCGTGGAAGAGCACAAGTGCATTTCTAGACAATGAATCTGAATTCAAAAACTGTACATTGAAGGCTAAACAAATACCTGAAATTTTTACATGTATTTTTTATGATCACCCAATAAGACTTGAGAATAATTAAGTAAGAAATAAATGTTTCGTCAGACACTAACGTAACAGAAATACAAGTCCATTGCATCATGAAGTAATTAATAATTTCATTGTACCATGACTGTATCCTGCTCAACAAATTTGGTTCTGGAACGAATGCAAAGTGTCTTTCAAAGCTTTTTACTTCATTTTTAAAAGTGCTCACACAATGTCCAGAGGCAGATCTGCCTGAAACACTATGAATGTTAGCATTGATGACTGGGTTTCTCCGCACTATGCAAAATACAACTTTTCTTTTCATACTGTAAACACAAGTGCTGTGAGAATTTTATGGCTTAAACATGCACAATGGGGATTAAGACCCCTGAGTCTGGTTTGATTTCCGCTCCCGCAAATCAGTCACGCCACCATTAGGCTCTTGAGTAAGACCTTAACACATACCTACTCTAGGGGCACCGGACGCTGACTAACCCTGTGATCTGATCCCAGACTTCACTCTCCTCTGTATTTCTCTGTAGCTGGGGCCGCCAATCTTAGCCGGTGTGTATGCACCTCCCTGATTATGTCACTAATTAGAGGACTGATTGGCTGAAGAGTCCTCACACCTGGGTTTGAACAGCTGGCCAAAAGGTTACCCCAAAAACCAGCAAACACAGCGGCCCTTTGCGGATTAGGTTGGCCGCCCCTGATCTGGAGTCGTGAGCAATATGAAAAAGAATTTCCAACATGGGGATTAATAAAGTATAATAATAATTATTATAATAATATTATAACACGTTAGCCAGTTAGCCGGATAGCTATCGGTAGATTTCATATAAAGCTTGGTGAGTCATCGCCTCTTGACAAGGTCAGTTTGCTGGCACTAAGCTCCTGTCTATATGTTTTCTTTCTGGTAGAAATGCGAAATTATACCGGCCAAATCGTGTATTGATGCTTTGCAATATTTACATTCTGCTGTGTGCTCCTTTTTACTGGATGTCGTGGACAGAAACTCCTCCTGGTTTATTTATGCAAAATGCATAATTGCTGACTTGATAGACATGATGAGGATGTGATTGGACTGCGTGGGCATTGAGAAACACTGAAGCTAATGTGAGAATCCGGGGGCGGAGGGGCGGGGGGGTTGGTACTATGGCTGAATACTGCAGGCTGCAGACATAATGCTACGGACTCTGATGGTCTCAGGAAAGTTTTTTGAGTCACGAGTGTTCAAGACAGGAGCAAAAGTTCACCTGAGTGTGTGACAAGATCGAGTGCAGTTAAAGTGATCAGTGCCAGCCGAGGAGGATGGAGTGAGGTACCCTGCGGAATGGTCAGAGGTTAAGGTGGGAAGCAGAGTATTTACTGTCCTGACGGCCTCGGGGCTGAAGCGCTGGCTGAACCTGGCAAAAGCCGTACCTTCGACCAGACGGCAGCACTACCGCAGGCCCGACCTGCACCATGCGCGTCGTTAATGCTATGCATGTGCAGCTGTCACATGGCAAGGATCGCGAAGAGACCATCGATAAGTTACGCTAAGACATTTTTACTGTCATAGGAAAGAAAATGGCATGCTTTGCAATTTTATTGATTATTTTCAAGATCGTCTAACGTTAAAAAATCACGCATGCATGAGCTCTGCGAGAGAATAACAAGTGCTATTTTACTATAGTTTATTTTGGGTCAATATTCAGCTCCGTTTTTGTTATGTGAATATCACAATATTCATTGCAAAAAAACAAATATCGCACTGATTTTTTTCCCCAAAAACATGCAGCTGCACTCACCCCTACTTTGCACTGCTTAGGCCTGTTCATTGCTTATCGCGTTGTATTTTATTCTTAGAATGCACCATCTTGTCCAGCATTGCGCCGCCCCCCCCCCCCACCCCCCCACAATTGTTGGCCAAGAATTTCGCAGTGTTCCCTGAATACGTCACGAAGAGAACTTGAAGCCTGGACTTGAAACTTTAAATTAAAAGAGTCCTGGAACATCAGCTTTCATTTGCTACAAACAGATATTTAATGGTAACATACCAGAGGCTCCCTTGTTACCGTAGCGATCTGAACAAACAGGTAGATGAATACGTGCCATGTTTATCATGACAGTCAGACAGAATGGATTACTGGGTGCGCTGGAGGGGGTGGGTGGGGAAAACTGCCCTGGTTGCTATGGTTTCAGATCTCTTGTTTTCTCTTCTTTTCAGACTTCGGCACCTCAGCCCGGAACAAGCCAGCCCTCGGAAGAAGCAGAAGGCGACAACGAGGTTTTCGGTGAGCAGCTCGTGCGCCGTGAGAATTACAGGGATGCTGTGAACGCAGCATCCGTGCGCTGCGGTGCTGTAAATCACCAGCAGGGGGCGACAGCTACTTGCCTCCTATGCCGATATATTGGTACCCTGTCAGAATGCCATTCTCCCTTTGATTAGTGGTGCTGTACCTACTTGGATGAGGGTTCGCTGTGATCCTGGGAGCAAACCAGCTGTTGCAGCCCCCCAGACCTGTATAACCGGAACAATCTCCTTAAAAAAATATAAAGTAAAATATTAAACTGAAGCTACTTTAGGTAAGAGTATTAATAAATAGTCACTTTGGATCTCTGTGATTCACAGAAACTTAAATTAGTCCGAAAAGCACAGTATTTTCAGTTCCCAGCTGTTTATTTTTATATAATCCCTCCTCCCATCCTCTGTTTGTCTGCCCTCAACCCCCCTGTATTGTCTGGATTTTGATCATTTTCCTTTTGTTTTTTATTGTTGTTCTCGTACTCAGCCTACACGTTCCGCGATTCCGTTCCGCGGGTCCCTGGGCTGTGTCTGGGGGCCAATTATTCCACCATTTCCAACATAGTGTTTCTCTTAGCTTGATTATGGCTAATTATACACTTAATGGAAGGCATGTAAATATAATAATTAAAACCATTACATTAGACAAAAATGTCAGTCATCCATGTGTGTTTGTGTGTGTGCGCACGTGTGTGTGAGAGAGGGAAAAAGAGAGAGACAGGTTGAGCAAGTCGCCCTGATATTTTTGACCATTGTGACATTCAGGACTGGACGGAGAGTGCCACCCTGTTGGTGACAGTGGCTAAGTGAGAGTCAATGGGAATGTGATAGCCTCTGTCGACCGGTGCACCGTCCTACCCCAATACTGCACTCTCATTGGTTAACAGCAGTTGCTGTTCTCTCTCTCCTCCATGACCTGCTGATATGGATGAATGACACAGGTACGGGTCCTTCTGTGGGTCCCCATGTGTGGACTGGTGTAGGAGTGCATCCAAAGTACAGCCCCCCCCCCCCCCAAAAAAAAAATAAAATAAAGGTCACCTTTATCCAGCTACACTGTGTTTTGCAGCAGATAGCGGGCGCAGAGGAAGGACGTGTCCTGCTGTCAGTCTGGTGCTGCCAGTTAAGGCAGCAGTTACGTGAACGACGGCAGGTGATCGTGTTCAGGACCCGGGTGCCGATGGCAGCCTTTGGCGTGGCTCAAAAGCAGAGCAGGCTTTTATTTAAAAAAAAAACAGGAGCAGGCGTGTGCCGTTCTGTTCCGTTTTATACTTTTGCATGGACCAAGTTAAACATTTTTCCATCCTTCGACGGAATCCATAAAACGATCAGTCTCAGGCTGGAGAATAAATATTTAAAAGTGGACATTTTAAGGACTCGAAGCTATGTGCGTTATAAACACCGGTGGGTTGAGTGTGACGTGCGCGGTCACCTGTGCACGCTGCCCCAGTAGACTGTGCTCAAACGCCTTTCTGATCTGCTTGTACTCACTATATCGGAAGCACAGAAAGCCAGGCACGCGTGTGGTGGCCCTGCATGTGTCAGAGTAAGACTGATCATTCAGGATACTTTCTGCTGGCCGTGGAAGAGAACCTCGCCATCACAGGACGTCCCGCCAGGAATGAGGACCTCTGCACCGGCATCGCTGTTTTCAGCATGACGGCAGCACATCAAATTTCAAACTTTACCCTTTAAAGTCCAGCCTGTATGTGGAATGGGAATCAGCCCCTCTTATTAGGGACATGCTGTAATAAAGGTCTGCTAGTACCCCCTTTAAATTGATCGGGTTTGCAAACTTGAAATTTCCCAAAGTGAAACTCTGTTATTTGTCACCAAATCGTTTTTGAATTTGCAGTAAAAATACTGACAGGAAGAAGCTGCGTGTCACGTTTGGAACTCAGTGCAAATCTGATCATTTTAAGGGTGGCTCGATATTTATCTAATGCTTAGGGTGAAGCTTTCTGGTATCAGGGCATCCACTGAGCTGCCTGTGATAGACTGGAGGACGCACAGCAACCTTGGGATTGATGGCTGCTTGGATGGGCACTGCTGTGTTGGACCCGGTATTCATGCACTGGACCAGAGACGCTTTGAATGGCTAAACTATAAAAATAAGGCTGACCCGAGCATTTTTACCTGTTATTATGGTACCATGGTGAATGTCTGTTAGGACGGTACGTGGTACATGTCAGTCCAGTTTTACACACGCAGACACGCACAGCCTAAACCCACACACACTCCCTGTTGCACACACACACACACTTCAGCCGTACAGATCCCCCCCCCCCCACCAGGCTGTTCTATCTCCCTCATCATTCAGTAGCAAACTCTGCCACAGGTAAATGATGGGAGGGTGAATTGAAGCAGACAATTAAAGCAGAGCAAAAACAAGCCAGCCTGGTCACCGTGAGTGCTGAATCGATAGAAGAGCCATTTTGTCCGGCATTCGGACGGAAGCTGCTTGTGGTGTCATGCCAGAGCTGGGGGGGGGGTGTTGCCAGGTAACCGCTGTGGAAGGTAAACAGTCCTGACTGTGTAAGACGCGCTGGTCTTGCTTCTGGCGTCAGGTCGATGACCTCACCCCTCCCCAGCCCTCATATACCACATGTGCTTTGGCCTTTTTAAAGACTCACTACTAAGTCCATTACTGGGGATTTTCTTTTTTATCGTAAAAGAGCCCTGGTTGAAACACATTTAAACATTTTTGATTAATCAAAGCGTATTGTAATGCAGTTTTTTTTGCAGGCTGGTGAAACATTTTTTTCTTCTCTGTCTGAACAATTTGCCATTTTAAATAGATTTTTTTTCAGCTCTGATTAAATCCATCCATCTTCCTATAGCTTATTCTAGATTTTTAATGCCATTTAACTGAACTGGTTTAATTTTTTATTTAAAAAAACTGCTTTTCCCCTTCTTTTGGTCTTTCAGGCTGGTTTCTGATTCCTGTTTTATTTCTGAATATCGCTGGACACGCCCCCCCAACACCTTTTCACTATTTTAAACTCAGTCTCAGTCCATAATCACCAAGACTGTCCATATTCATTATAATCAGAGTTGCCATTTTTAAGATACACCCTGAAGAGAAATGATCTCAATAACCTCATCATCTCATTAATATCTGTATCAGTGTGTGCATGCGTGCGTGTGTGTGTGTGCGTGCGTGCGTGTGTGTGTGTGTGTGTGTGTGTGTGTGCATATTTATATATATATAAGCATAATTGGACCATTTGGTTTTCTTGACTCTGTCAGGGTAGCCTAAACAGGATTTTAGATTTTGTCCATCTGGTGGAAATAACAGATCATATTATCAAGGGATGATTAATGATTTAATTATTTTTAAGGCCTGCAGACGACCTGTTTGGCTGTCTGTGTCTTCACATTTTCAATTTTCAAGTAACCAATATGGAGGTGTTGAGTCATTGTATCCTGCAGAGCCTGAGATGGATTTTAAGGGATTTTATTATGCTTCTCTTAGTTTTGGGGTTTTTTAAACCGCAGAAGTCAGAAATGTATCACCGAGAATCTCACTCAGCACAGGGTTGTGACAGGCTTCAATTTGACCAGTGAAATTTCTTCACGGTGACATTTTGGGGACCATTTGCTGCCACGGTTTGGTGACAGTTGTGCGGCCGCAAGTCAAAGTGTATTTAGCGTGCAGAGCTCTAAGCGGACCGGCGACTGGCGTGCATCCGTGCCGCTTTGTTTGAGGCTGCAATCTGCTCCGGGCCATTAGCTGGTCTCGGCTTTCGGACCCGTGTCGCCTTTAGCTGTGTACTCAGCGGACCCGAGTAAACAGGCAGACCAAATCATCAGCTTTTTAAAAAGACATTAGGAGTCCATTAGCAGGCACTCGGAGCACCGCGTGCACACAGAACCGGCGCGCTTTGCCCCACATGCCCGGCCACTTGGCCTTCCTCCTCCCAGGATCGCTCTCGCGGTCTGCTGTATCCATCCGCGCCGACGGCTCTTCTATCTAGTCCGCTTTACTTTATGTCTGCACAGCATGTTCCCTAATCTCTCTGTATTCTCTCCCAGAATGTACTGAGGGCTTAAGGCTAATTCTGCCCCCTGGGCGTGTATCTTGAGGGTTTCTGGTGTCTCAACTTAAACTCGCCTCTTTGGATCAGCCTCATGTTTCATTCTGACTGCGTCATTAATTTAATGCTTCATCTGCAGTAACACGGTGGTGTATTACCAGTCTGTCAGCTTGGTCTTGATATGCACTTATGCGTATAGGGTGGCATTCGTGAGATGAGGGGATTGGCTTTTGGTTTTTTGTTTTTTTTTTGGGTCTGCACTATTATCTGTTAACCACTAGAGGTGCCATTGTCAGCATAAACCACTGACAGCAAGATACTAGGACTTAAATAAGAGATGTGGAAAGGCCCGCAGACTTGCCATGGACTTACTTTCAGCTACCTTGAGAGAAACAGCAGTTCTGTTTCACAGTCCAGATCTCTGGAGTCCTCACTCTATCGCCGAGCACCAGCCTGACAGTCCTGCAGAGAGACCTCATTTCAGCCACCTGCACTTGCAACCTTGTTCTTACAGTCATTACCCAGAGCACGCGAGGTGAGGAAAGGATGCATCCTCACCACGCTCAGCACCCGTGAAACCACGGCCAGCCGCCGGTTGGCCTGCCTCGCTAATGCTCCCTCTCTGCATGGCTCGTAAACAAGATTCCCAGGCACTTAAACTCCTTCACCTAAGGCAGACTCTGGCCCACACCTAAGAGGAGCAATCTGCTCTTTTCTGATGGAATACCAAGGCCTCAGATTTGGAGGTGTTGAGTCTCGCCCCTGACGGCTCGCACTCTGCGTCGAGCAGCTCGAGTGTGCACTGGAGGCTCTGCGCGGATGAAGCACCGAGAAGCGCGTCGTCATCTGCCCGTGGCGGGGATGTCCCCTCCAGTCCGCCATTTCAGCCTCAGCTGCCCCTCGTTTACCTCGTTCATGAAAATTACAGATGGATGAGAAAAGCTGCACCTTCGCGGGAGGTCAACACTCCTGATGCGGACTCAAATTCTACTGCATTCATACAGGGACAGAATGGCATACAGCCACAGCCCAGGGACACCTCCTACAGTATCTGCCTGGGGTCATATTCCTGCTCCATATCCACTATGTTGGCTTGTTTCCATGAGTCCTGCTAGGTGGCTGAGCTGGACTTCGGTTCCATGGCTAGACTGTGATCCTCATTGTTCCTCTTGAATCCTAGATTTGAATATCAAGTAAAATGCAGTGTCCTGGCTTCGGCTTTCCCAGGGAGGCTGAGAAGTTGGACCATACCATCTGGTTCCCCCTGATATCAGAGTATATATCAGAGTATATATCAGAGTATATCAGTGATGCCAGTCTGGTCTAGGGTCACAGGCACCTAATTCTGACACCCAAAGCAAGCCCTGTGGTTGGTGTGCACTGGGATGCACGTTATTGACAAGGCCATCCATATCGTCCAGCCCGGCTCAGGCCAAAATGGTTACACTGATCCGTCTGGCGTGGCCACCAGTTACAAGGAGAAAAGTAGTGCTTAGCTAAATGCCATTTGAGTGGTAAGTA
>JAABNX020000151.1:8615392-8625962 GCA_015163995.2 Mormyrus lacerda
ATGAATACCTTCACTGGATGAATACCTTCACTGGATGAATACCTTCACTGGATTTCAGAACAGAAAGCTTCGGATCCTTCAGTGCATGTTTTTTCTTTCCTTTTGTGACATATTAAACATAATATATGCAATTCAAGTACCCTAACACAGAAAACAGTGTCTCTAAAGCTGTTAAAATAACATGCTACCAAAGCAGATGTGCTTTGAACCTCCCTACTGTTAAAGCACACCGTCAGGATAAGTCGTCTCTTTGAATATTACATTATTTTTAATTTAACGTTTTGTGACTTTTCTCCCTCTGAGTCGGACCGTCTGCTCGGTGACACATGTACCTAAACATTGAGCTCTGGTGCTGGGGATGTCCATGAGTCACACGCTATCCATGGTTTTCATGGCCGACGTGGACTTCCATGCCCATTCTCAAACACAGACTGCTCACACTTCTGTATTTTCAGGACAGCTGAACATTTACTCTTGTAACGTTAGAATGATTGCGACACCAGTCCATCCTTTGTGTTGCGTGTTTATTTTTCTTCCCTGGTGTAGCGGTAAGAAATCAGAGTCACGGAATCACAGAAGTTCTCCTCATTTATTGATATGGATGGACGCATCTGTGCGCCACTAGGACTTATGGTCAAACATGAGTGTCTTTTGTGAATGTATAGAACAAAGATAAGAATAAATATGGGGGGGAAATCCCCTTTAACGGTAAGGTCCTCTGAGAAGAGTTGATTCCTCATCCTAGTCATTAATTTAAGAACACGTCAGAGGATCATTACTGCCCTGGTGGTCTGTAGCTCTCCGTGGGCTGCCCTTCCGGCAGCAAATCGCAATTCTTTCTGATAAGTATGATATAAAGATACCTGCCAGCCCCCGGCCAGATGGGCTTCCCCTTCCAGTCCAGTTGAGCTCGAGGTTTGTTCCACACAGCAGGGAGTTTTTCCGTGACGCCGTTGCCCTGGGCTTCATTTGCGGTGGTCAGACACAGATTCCCTGCAGTTGCTTTGTGACATTGCCTGTTCTGAAAAGCACCATACAGATAAAACGGAAGTCAGATGGAGTTGCACTGATATCCAACGAGCAAGGTGTTTTTTTTCATGGTAGTCTCTAAGGGCACTTTTCCACCACACCAGGTATCGTACTTTTGGTACTAAAACTTTGGTACTTATCCTTTCCAATGATTTCTGGTCAGATACCAGTACCAAACTACTTTTTCGGTACTTTGGGACATGGAACATGCAAACAGTAATTTAATTTAATTGTTAGCTTGGTTATGCAAATAAACTTCCTTGCAAACACAAAATACATCTGCTATTTTGAAAAAGCATACTTGCTTTGTTCCCTCTGTGACCCTGAATATGACAAGCAGTTACAGGGAGATGGATGGATATAATGGATGCCTAGATAAACCTTTAATTGCAATCTGGTCAGAATAACAGATTCAACAAGATGTGGATGGCATGACAAGATGTGGAAGTCCGACTCGAGTGTCAGGTCATGTGCTCTGAAGTCTTTCCATCATTTTTACTGTTGAGTCACAAGTAATCAAATTTTTTAATCAAGTCTGAGTCGATTTGTAAGTCATGTAACTTGAGTCCTACCTGAGTGTTTTTTTTTTTTTTTTTTTTTTTTTACCTTTAGTGATTAAAACTCGCTGCAACTCTCTTTCCATCACAGTACCTTGTAGGTTAAGTCCTTCACAAGCAGAGATAAGTTGGAAAGAGAGTCTCCACTCTGTCACGATTGACCTTGCAATTTTTGCGTCCATGTATATGCAAGACTGATGTATCTCTACAGCAGAATATCTCAGGAGACTGCATTCAGCCGAATGAAAATGCACAGCAGAGAATTACTATACACTGAAATTGTGAAATTAACAATATGGTATCCAGAGGGGCACAATATCCTCAAGGTCCAAGTCGAGTCCTTTCAATTTGCTGAGTCAAGTCACAAGTCATCAAATTTGTGACTTGTCTCTCAGTCGATCAGTGACTTATGATAAAGGCCTGTGCAATATTGGAAAATCTCAATTATAATGGAGTCTTAGAAGCAGTCAAAGCAAACACGAGAAAGGTTTGAGTAACCAGTGTCTGATGGCTAGCACCCATTGGTGGTCTTTGCAAGGTTAACCTCTTGCACTCTGATTGGTTTTTAATGTTTTCCCCTTGTATGTGTTTGTGGATCAGATGGCTCTTTGAGTAAATCTGTATGCGTGGAGTTTGTATGTTCTTCCTGTGCTTCCATATGTTTTCTCCTAGTCCATGTGGATGCATTAATTGGCAGCCCAGAACTGCGTAAGAGAGTGTATCTGTGTGATGGTATGAGTGTGATGACCGCTGATCCAGGGTCTTCCTGAGCCCCGGACCCCTCTCAGCCCCCTAATGGATGGCAGATCGGCAGATGGCTGGATATATTTCCACCGACAGGTGTTTTTGTTTTCTTCAAAAATTTTTCAATTTGCTTATTTCTTAATTCACCATTTGCAGATATGCATGGCAGTGTTCATTGCGGTGCCTGCAGGTTTCGGTGTGACCATTCTGAGAACAGTGCAACGTTTTTACCAAATGGGGCAACTGGAGTTCAGTATTCTTGCACTTGAATTGTGTGCCTTTGGACTCAGGCTGCTTCAGGTTTATCATGGCGAGCTTGAAACACCACGACCCCGCATCACTGTCTTTGGTGCTGGATAAGTGTCACTGCGCTTTGGGTTCAGTTTCATACCCAGAAGAGTTATTTTTATGACACAGCTTCCATTGTCCCACACAAATAACTATGCAAAAAAACAACAATGGGCAACTGTTGAGAAAACGTTAGCATTCAGAAGCTCGGGTGTTTGGCTGCATGCTTTATTTGGGGACAAAGGCGTATTGATGGCCAGGTTGGGTTTGCTGCCCTCAGCAGTGAAGGCGGTGCTGTGAGCTGTATTGCACATCCTTTAGCTAAATTCCATCTTCTTCATAACTTTCAAAACCAATGGAAGCCACACTTGTCCATAGATTTTCAAAGTTCCATCATCCATAGCCTGTGGTGGCATTTCCCATCCTCCCACATTCTTTGTGCTGGACCTGTCACCGACGTCCAACTGCTAATTTAGTCAAGGCTCACATAGGTTTGTCACAGGCCGTCCCTGCAACCTGCCGCATATCTTTTGTTATTCTGTCCCTCTGCATTTTCCCATAGCTCCCTGGTTTTTCGTAACGCTTTTTTCACTCACAAAGGCTCCCATTGTCTACTTGACTGTTCTGCACCAGGCTCAAGTTCATAGATGACCCTTGTGTTTTTTTCCCCCGATTTTCCAGGCCAGGGCGAGGCAGATGCGTGCCTGAACAATGGCAGACCTACCAAGGGGACAGCGGCGACTGACTCCACGGGTGCGGGGAATGCCGGGAGCCGTGCCAGCACAGCTGACCCCAACAGCTCCCGCCCCCACCTGGTCCGCCTTTTCTCCCGGGATGCCCCGGGACGGCAGGACAACACCTTCAAAGACCGCCCCTCCGAGTCGGACGAGCTGCACACCATTCCGGAGTGTGCAACGGACCCATCGGTGCAGGACAGAGACTAGACCCCTACTTCAGAGCCTCTTTGGGACAGAACTCTTGAACTGGACCAACCTCCCCCACAAGACCGAAATCCAGAATGGCCACAGCAAGTACCTCTGGTCAAGCCCCCTTCGGGCTGGGGAAGCGGAAGAAGAACCCTGGACTCCTGGACCAGCTAGGCCGCTTCTTCGGAGGAGACAGGCGGAGAAAGGGCAAGGTGAGGATGAGGAGTTTTCTGTGGTGAAAAACAAGACAGAAACTGCATTCTGTGTTATTGTTCCTTGTTTCATTTATTATTTTTCCTATTATGTTGGATGGGGGATCTATAGAATGTATTCATATTTCTGCCTGATTTTTTTCCTTGGTCTTCATTTGACTTTCAAAAACTCGCATACGAATACGATTCGGGTGTGGTTAGACATCTGTGGCACGTGGGATAGAGTTTTGTGTCAATTGATGACTGTCATCTCCTTTTTCGATTTCATTACCTTGAATTTAATTGCCTCTGCGGATGTTTTTGACGCAGTGTGCGTTCTCTGCATTCGGTGGTGATGCGGGAGTGATCTGACCTGTCGAGTTATTGAACACGGTGTGGATTTGCCGGAGACTGCCTATCAGTTTCCCCACAACATCAATTATAAAAAGTCTGTTTAATGTATTTTTTAATCTTGGGTTGGGGAACTGATCAGTGTTGCAGGGCTCGATTCTTTTTCCTAGTTCAGAATGTAGATCGATGCAGCATTTGGATGCTGCTGCTAGGTGACCACTCTTAGTGTCGACCAGTTCATTTGTCTTCAGCTCCAAGGACCAGATGTCAGCCTTAATATCATACCACTGACAAGGGAGATAGTGGGCGGATTTGTCAGCCTGAGTACCAGGAGCAGACACGCACGCCACTGAAGATCTCGCTTTCATTGCGTGAGGGTGTTTTTTCTCTGTAGACAGCTCTACGCAAGTGTAACCTCCAATACATTAAACGGGTAGATATTTAGCTAAACTTTCCATAAGCTCTATTACAAATGGTACAGATATTTCACACGTATATAGTATATGCTGCATAATATATCACTGAAATGGGGGGGGGAGCTTTTGATTAGATGGGTGGGGCAGTCTTGCGTAGTGGGATTTCAGAACTTGCTTGCTGGTAGTGGCTGAGTGTGAAGCAGAGAGACTAAGCTTTTTTGTGTCCTTGGTCGTGCGACACTCTTAGTTTGAGCCTGGGGGGGTCGCGGGTAGCTCCCCGGTAGTTCAGGCCCCCATTGTTGCCACTGTGTGGCTCCTGGGATGTTGCCAGTGAGCACACATTTCGCCCTGTTGTACTCCGAGAAAAGCCACGGTTGTTATCAGATGAGGTGAAGGGAATTCAGGATGTCAATCCACCCAAAGGTGGCAAGAAGCAGGACTGAATCCCTCTACACATGCTGCCGCCTCATTTACCGCAAGCGGGGGCATCAGCAGGGGCCCCTGGTCGCTGAGACGAGGCGTGAGCCAGCGGTTCTGTAGAAAGGTCAGCACTCAGGTAGACAAGCTGCACACCTCTGGTCATGCTGTCTCATTCATGCAAATATTTCTAAACACACAAGTGACTGGAATCGCCTTTGAAAAAATGGACGGCTGCCTTTTGCCACATCTGTCTGTTATGTTTTTCTGATTAAAATTTTATTGATAATAATCAATAACTAGTACTGGATAGTAGGAACTAGTTAAAGGCTGTGTATTTTATGATTTTTTTATCCTTTACTACTTGGGATTGTCTTTCTTTTTTCAACAAAATAAATGGCTTAAGGTTTCCTTCATAATCACTGTAGTGATTAGATGTGTTTGTTTTTTGTTTGTTTTGTTTTGGGGGGAAAAAATGAAAATGCTATTCCAAATGAGATGTCTCTGTGTACCAAATAATGTTCAGGTGTTTCTCTTGTACAAAGAATTTTACTGTATTGTTGGGGAACCACATTAAGTTTCAGTAAAATCTTTATAGAAAATGCTCCTATGATGGGGTTTCATTGAAATTGTCCTTGAGGATTTTTATACAGAAAGCTTACAGTTTGTACTCTCTTTTTTTATTGTTTTTTTTTTTTACTTTGATGACTTAATGTTTAACTAATTTGAGGGAAACTACTACTTTTGAAAAGTATTGTCTTACTCACAAGTAATTCAACAGGCAAGATTTTGTAAAATTGTTACCCTATTCCAAATGTTCACACAGTGTTAGTGCACAAGTATAGTTGCAGTATTTAAAAATGTTTTGTTCTTTATCAAAATCTTTGTTAAAATTGTTTTGCCTAACCCCCCCCCCCCTCATTGCTTAATGCATGACAATGTACTGAGAAGAAGCTCTGCCAGTAATAGGCAATGCGATGTTATTAAGTCCAAGCCAGCGATATTCCATCACTCTGCCTGCTTCTCGTTAAGAGATAAATGGCTGAAATCAGGGGATGGTTCATTGATTATACGCATTGTCACAGTCACTCTGCTACAGGAAGGGGGTCATGAACTGCACTTCTAAGTTAATGTATGAATGAGTTAATATGAACAATAGTGAAAATAAAACTCCCCATTCCCTTCAGTCGTTAATGGTCTGCCAGCTTCCCCGGCAGCTGGTGACAGGCTGGCCTTCTTCGTTATGACACAGTAGCTGGAATGTCGGTCTGGGGTGAGCCAGCGTGTTGGCCATGTTGTGCTCCCACCATAAATCATGCTATGTAAGCCACCTGCCGTTGTCTTTAAATTTTAATGAAATTGTTCTTTTTCTGTATGACTTATGAATGACAGTACTGCCTCTGGTCACAAACTGCTATGAATTGTGCGTGCAAGCCTTTTCTCTGCGTCTCTCTTAACATGAGCTTTGGAATAATACTTTATTAAAGTCTAACAAAAATGACTCTTGCAGGTGTTTTTTTTTTTAGCATTCAAACCCTAAACGGCTTTAAACCATAACCTGGCTGTGTTGTGTGATTAACAGCTGCCTGCTCACGCACATGCAGCCAGACATGACCAGGCGCGCTAATCGTTCTGCGGAGTCCCCAGCACGCTCGTGTCTGTTGTGTCTGCTATTGTGCTCAAGCTTGAAATGTGTTAGAAATATATGCATTTGGATTGCAGGTATTCTAACGTACAATTGCATTGTTAGAACTATAATGATATCATCCTGGTAATTAGCCTCAAGCCACTCTTCCCCCCCCAAGCACCAACTGGGCTGTGAATCTCAGCATCACCCACCTCTCAGCCCTTGTGGGATCGATCGGTTTGGGTCCAAGAGCACGTTGGTCAGTGTGCGTGGGGTGGGGGAAGCACGTGGTGTAGAGTCTGTCCAGCCGTTTAATATGTGGGCTTCATGCTGTGCAGGCGGGGGGTGGGGTTGTGTGCTGTGTTTTATGTGTTGTTGTCACCGTTAAAGGACACCTGTAAAGGCTGTCCCCCCTGTCTAATACAAGTTACAGCGAAGCCCCCTAGTGGACCGAAACTGTACTGCAACAAATTCTTCCGTTAAGCTTGGATAATCTTTAATAGGAACTTTAGTCATGCTGTCAAAGGTCAACCGTAGCCGTTAATGTTTTGCTGCCAGGTTTTTATTCAGTTCAATCCAATTTATTTTTATGTAGCGCCATTCACAACAGAGTCGTCCAAAAGCGCTTTAGAGGGACGCATTGTGATACATTAAACATCCTCAAAGAGAGTAATGCACATTTCATGAGACGTCTATTGCCTTCTGTCTCTGTGGAGTAATATGTAATGTTTCATGCAAACTTCCAGTTGTTTGAAATTTTCTGGTCTTGTGCAACCATGTTTAGCTTTAGCATTTTGCGCTATCTTGTTTGGTAGGAGGACATTTTACTTAAGTTTAATTGATCATGCAATGAGGGCCATTATTTACTGGCATTTATTCCAGGAATATTCCAGGAATATTCCAGAACAGCATTTTAATTTTTTCAAATGTCTTGAAGCACTACCATGCCAGGGTGAATTCTTGGCTTCTTTTTCCATTTGGTTTTTCATTTCATTCTTGTTTTTTTTTCAGTTATGTCGTTTATCTGCCCCTCACCTACTACCAGGCACATAGCCCCGCCCCCCCTCCCCCCGCGAAATTAATTTCTGGCTACTGGTTTTCCTACTAGTGTCCAGTGAAATGACCGGTGTAGCTAAACCCAGACTTCAACAGTTAGTCAATATAACTTGGAGCACTTGAATTTTCTCTGGTTCACATTTATGACAAACATACTGCCAGAATAAGAGGAGTGCGGAAATGAACACACTGTTAACCGAGAAAGAAACAAAACTAAAAAAAAATACCCTTCTCTACCTTATCATGTTATTCAGAGCAGAGGCATTTTTTTTGTTTGGTTCAGACCCGTCATTAGCATATAAATGAGATTCCTCTTTTCATCTTACGTTTAAAGCAGTGTTCCCCAATCCGGTCCTCGGGGACCCACTGACGGTCTACACCCTCCCAGCTCCCAGTAGGGAGGACTGGATTGGGAAACACTGATTTAGAGCCTTGGAAAATATCAGACTGCTGTCCACAAGTTTTAAACGTAACCTATGGGAAATTTCAGCCACAGAGCAGGTTGACACGTTGGAGAATAAGACCGCCGTCCCAAGTCAGATGTCATGATTTGAATCTGTGTCAGGAAGTGCGTGTCCCTGATGGCTCTGTATCGATACACACCAACGGCCTTTTCGTTCGAATGATAACCCCATATTACAGGATCTCTAGCAGCCGAAATCTCAGAAGAACCTTCAATTTTCTCCGCTCCACTGATACCCTTTAATGCAAAGCCAAGGGGACGTGCTGTCTGCAGCAGCTGGAGCTATTAGGAAGGACGTGTCCGACTCGTATGAAGCCTGGTCCATTGAGGTTACACCAGTCTGCCACCCCGGCTCATGCCAAAGCAAACTACATGCTGCCAGGTCCATTAAGCTGGGTAAGTTGTGCGATAAGGATCTGTGCTTCAACTTCCAGCGGATAGATATAAGGCTCTAAAGGAGTAGGGACAGTTGATAGCTTGGCTCTTTGTGAATATTTGTGAGCTGTTCAGCGGGGGGGGGGGAATAACAAAACCTGGGAGATGGTCCTTACTGGTCTTTGGCCCAACAGCAAAGAGGCACTATGCCAGCTATTCAAGCAAAGGTTAATTAAAAATAAGGGCAGAAACGCTGGAAAGTTAACTTTGCAAACTTTAGTTAAATATGAGAAACATACAGAATACCTGATTCCAAAGGGCTAACACATTCCTATTCCACATACCTTACAGCAAAAGTCACTTTGACTGTTATCCATACTTCTTCCAACCAGTCATTCAGTACAGGATTGCAGAGAAATCCTGCAGATGGCTCCGTAAAGAGAGCAAGGTTCCGATGAGTGACGGGGGCCATAAAGAATCTGGACCATAACTGGATTGGTCTGGGTTGGAGGCCTAATATGATGACGGCCGGGACCCTATCCCAGAGGGTACAAGGCAGAGGAGACCTGGACAGGGTACCTGTCCATTGCAGGGCACTGACTCGATGCCAATCCGCCCAACGGCATGTCTTTAAGGTATGGCCCCCCCGAGGAAGTCCAGCCACACTGCACTGCTGCAGACTGAGATACCCCATCCCCCGATTCACAGCCGTCACGATAAAGGGTAAATAAGCTACAGAAAACCGTAAAATGCCATTTGAATGGAGATTCTCAAGGTCCAATGAGGTTACACCAGTCTGCCATCAGTTGACTTTTTTAAATTATCTTCTGTGACTGCCGACGACAATGGTCCTTATTCAGTTTGTTCTTAAGAAGCCGGATCTGTTGCTTCGTTTATTTAATTTCTCGTCAATCACAATCCACATTCCTAAAAGAAAAGGCTGATCCACAGAAGTGAAAGGTGCATGCAAACACGACTTTTATGTCATGAAGCGTAGTAACCAGTGCGATCCCTAAAATGGCTGCAGGCAGCCCCCCAGTTAAGAACATCCAACTTATGGACAGCTACTGGCAATTACAAACAGACAATTACGAACAGACCACCATAATAACTTATGTTAAAAATTTGAGATAAATACAATGATTGAACATGTGCATTACTTTGTGACACTTGTGAAAACATTGTGTGGCTTCAATGGTTCACCATATTAGTTACTTTTATTATTCCTATATTATTAGTGATCGATACTTGATTGATCCCTATGGGGAAATTGCCTTTATACCTCCGTCAACTTGCTCTTTTTTGTTGTCCACAAAGGGCAGCCGCCTGTAGTGGTGCCCAGGGAACTGGGGGTTAAGGGTCTTACTCAAGGAACCGCAGACATGCTGAGGCTGGGTGTGAACCGGTGACCTTCTGATTACAGGCACACAGGCTTAGCCCACTGAGCCACACACTGCCCCAAGTGGTAGAATTATGTACTGGATTCTTATTGTTCCTACTGTACTAACCTACTAAATAAAATGAGAATTTCAATAGCTCTTCTTTGTAACCTGGGGACTGTATTGTATTTTCTAACCTAATAAAGGTGATTATGCAGAAAGTTGAAGCACTATATCACATGTTAATCAGGGTCAGATGAAAGCACAACCTCACGCTTTGAGGAGCTCCGTAGGTTTTCAGTTATTTCAGAATTTAATATGGATTCTGTGTTGATAGATTGTGAAGCTTATGTAACGAAGACAGCCTTCAGTCGTGATGCCGTACGTTTGTGTTGCTGAAGGGCATTTGATTGTGACACTGTGTGCTCACGCTGTGCCTAAAGCAGAATAATGACGTTCTTGAGAAGGTAATTATAGGGTCACTTTGAGACCTGACATTCCGCAAGACCTGCAGGGTCCCTGCTGTGAATCCTGCAGAAATTTATTCGATTTAGAGGGAAGTCAATGATATTGATTCGGGGGTGATGTTTGGGAAATGGCCCTCCCCGTTCTGAAAGACAGGATTCTTGCATTGATTCCTGTAAATCGAAAAGTGCCAATTGAATGTTAATGGGTGGAGTAAACAACTGCCAGGTAGAAGCTGTTTCAATGGGGCACTGCCACACATGGCAAAAGGCTACAGATGTGGTTT
>JAABNX020000151.1:8627375-8642565 GCA_015163995.2 Mormyrus lacerda
GGGGCAGGAGGAGAACGGGGCACAATTAACACAGTACAGGCAATTTAGAAACACGATAAATCTAACAAAGGTCTCTACATAATGGATGAACACCTACACATCTTCGGTGAAGAGGGCTGATTTGCTGCAGGTTCTCAGAGAATGTGCAAACTTTATGCACATCGGGGGAGGCGGGACCCAAAGCCCCAGCCCCGGAGGTGTCAGGCATTTGTGCTAGCTGCTGAACCGTCTTCAAAATATATTACATTTTAAAGGTCAATAAAAAATTAGCTTTAGGCTGCTTGACAATGCGATGAAGAAGCCTTTATAGGCACAGCTGCCCCGAGCTTTGGACACTCGATGTAGTGAAAACATTCTGTGTCTCTTTCTGCCCCCAGGGCTCCTTCCGGGGCTCCCTGTCCTCCTCCCCACAGCGCCCTCTGCAGGGTTCTCCCCGCCGGCGCGGAGACGAAAATGCCGTCGTGCAGTTCTTCAGGACAATTGTAAGTATCCTTGCTGGTTCTGCTCTGCTCTGCTCACTGGCTGTAAGCTCGACTATTATTCCCTTTCTCTAACCAGAGAGAAAAACCTTCCTATCCATGGGCTTCGTGCCTGAAAATTTTGCCTCCTACATTCAAAGACTCCACATAATGACATTAATTGGCTCTGATTTCTGAGGATTTCTAAGAACTGTCCTTTGTGCACGTCTATAAGTCAGCATTTCAAGCAGTTTGTGGCTTGATGCGCAACCCGGGAGATTCTAGAAATGAAGGCAGAGCTGATATCTCAGCTGATGGAGCCACAACCCACACCTGGCTTCACTGGAAGAAACAGATCAGATGTTACACCAGTAACTCAGAAATGAAGCTTGCCAAGGTGTCCTCTGCACGCGCAGCGCCCTCATCAGTGATGCGGCTGTGTAGCCTCTTATAAAATAAGCTTGTTTTTCAAAGAACACCAGCAAAACAGAACAATAACAATGAATTTCTCTGCTTTTCCCAGCTCTGTAATCACACTGGAATACTGGCATGTTTTCTGCCAATGTCTGTTCTAATATTAGCATGTTTAAAATTTCACATGCTTTTATCTCTTATCATATTTACATTTACATTTATGTTTACTTAGTAGAGGCTTTTGTCCAAAGCGCCGCAAAGTCAGGCAAACGGCACGTTACAGACACATGTGCTGCCGAGGAGTCGATGAGGCGTAAGTGCAGCTAGACTGAGCTTCCAGTGAACGGCCAGGTACAGTGTAAGCAGCACTGGAGCAAGAGCAGCACAGTATCTTCTATCAAAGCAACAGCATAATACTGTAAGACTTCTTACTATACAACAAAGGAGGCAGCACAATATTATGGTCAAATATTAAAGCAATATTCACATTATGGATATTATCATGTATCTATATCATACATTAATGCAGAATGTTGTCCATCTGCCATGATTTAAAGGATGTTAATCACTTTTTAAGTACTTCCATTTTATCAGGCAGTGTAGGTGGGCAGATTCTAATAGTATCCAGACAGTATCTAACAGTGCTATGCAGTGATTCTAATACAGTAGTATGCAAACAGTATCTAACAGTGCTATGCAGTGATTCTAATAGTATCCAGACAGTATCTAACAGTGCTATGCAGTGATTCTAATAGTATCCAGACAGTATCTAACAGTGCTATGCAGTGATTCCAATAGTATCCAGACAGTATCTAACAGTGCTATGCAGCGATTCTAATAGTATCCAGACAGTATCTAACAGTGCTATGCAGTGATGGATTGTCCCTGGTGGTTATTTAAATATCACCACGGGGAAATGTCTCTTTTTAAACAGCTCTCATGAACTCCCCAGTTTGTACAATGGATATAAATTCACCCAGCTTACTCTGGCTTTGTTCTGCAGGTGTCCCCTCCTCCACCTAAGTCCAAGGTAAGCCCCCCCCCCTCACTCTCCACATACTTAAAAAAGAGGGGATGGGAAACAATACATTTACCATGTAATACTGGTCTTTGGTAGTTATACTTAACCTTGCAATTCCAAAGAACTAATTTAGTTCTAATTTGGAGATCCAAAAGGGATGTTCATTTATTTGTCTTATAATAATATTTCCTCTTTTATCTGTAGTTCCAGATAAAGGGCACCGTCTCATTTGTAGCTTCGATGGGTTCAATGCTTATTTCTTGCTCCAAATGGATCTTACTTCCTGTATTCCTTGTACGTCTGTGTCCAAAATAATGATAGTTACTTCTTTCAGTTCAAAGGAAATGCATTACCTCATTACCAGCATGTACCCATCTGACAAGCCTATGCTCTTAAAACAAGCCGAAACAAAATAAAAATGGTTTCAAGACAGAAAGAAAAGACAGAAAATATTATATACATTTCCACAAAATAGTAACACACTTAGGACATTGTACCAGCTTACTGCTGTCACACAGTGCTGAAGCAGGGTACTGGGGAAAAAAACGGATTTTGTTTTGGTCAGCAAAAAAAATAAATAAATAATTAAACAAATAGTGTGCTTAAAATCCAAGCAAAACTTGTGAAAATGGTCTCAGAGTTTTGGGAATCAAAACAGAAAAATCGAGAAAATCAATCTGGAATATGACTGATAGGACCATGTTACCAGGGAAGCCAGAGATAAGTGATGCTGTATTTTGGCATATTCATCCATCCCAGAATAAACAGGCTTCCAACAATCATGCACAAAATATTTTATTACTATTGATTGTTGTTTGGGAGAGGAAAAGAAGAACAAAAAGTGTGTGATAATCTTCTTAAGGGTAGCGACTCCCCAACTGGAATATGAGCCATCACTGCTTAATCTGCATTGTAAATTTACCAGTAATGTGTCCTGTTAAATAACTTAATTAAGTCATTAGTCTACCAATCTGTCTCCAACTGCCTCTCACTCATCATCATTAGAGTTTCTCATTTAACTGGGTATGAATCAGACCAACAAAATAAACTGAAGTTTATTTGTGGAGCTACAGGGACTGACGCGGCGTGAGTGCTGATTGGCTGCGGCCGGCGGGGGCGGGCAGCCGCGGCTGACGCGGCGTGAGTGCTGATTGGCTGCGGCCGGCGGGGGCGGGCAGCCGCGGCTGACGTGTTGATGCGCTGCCCTCTGCGCTGCTCTGTGCTGTCACCCTCTTGACTTTCTCTCTCTCTTTCATATCCAGTGGCGAGGACTATCTGCCAAATTAGGCCGGGTAGGTGATTTAAAAAACAACAAATAAAAATGAGACCGAAAAACAACCAAACAAACACAAAAAAACAACCCTAAAAAACTCCCTTGATTGATTTCACAGCCCTTTTTGTCACTGGAAAACTTGCAGCCAGGGTGAATGCTGCCCCTCCTGTGTGTGTTCTTCCCGTCTTACCTGGTAAAACATCCCCAATTTAGCTTCCCTGTTACCCTTCACTCCTTCACATTCCTTGCCTTGCATGTCTTCCTACTCATGTTCCTCACTTCCCTTTGCCTGTTTATTTCACCCCCCCCCCCCACCCTGCAACCCCTCCCTTCAGCTGCTGTCTCTGTCATGGCTACTCTTATCAATTCACAGCCAAACATCTTCAGTGGGAAAAAAAAGTTGATTTGCTGAGGTAAAGTATCACTGTCTGGTTCGGCTGCTTTTTCCCACAGATTTGCAGATGGAAGCTTCCAGAAAGTATTGTTACCACAGTCCGATAAACATGTTCAAGATTATACATTTTTAATGGAACAATCTAAATGCATAGAAAGCGGTGGCCAGATTTCTTTAAATAACCTTTAAATAATTGGATCCTGGGCTGTTTTTCAGTGAACAGATCATTCGGGAGCCAGTGTGCTCAGTACTTCATAAATATCAAGCAACACTGCAGTGTGTTCAGTCCCCCCACCAAGATCGCCCAGCTAGATCAGGTGTGGCCTTTGTTAGGCTGTGTTCTGTCACAGCTGGACCTGTGCTAATTAAAAGGCTGTTTGAATAGTGGGCAGGATTTGTGATTAATGATGTCACTACAGAATAGTTCTGCCGTCCATGACGTCACGCTGCCATTACTTTGGGTGGTAGAATGTCTTTTCTTTCCTCCTTAAACACCTTTCCTCCTACCCTCCCTTTCATAAAGCAACGTCTCCCTGGATGGGAGCAGCAGATCTATCAGGCACCTGCGGGTTATCACTCTGCTCAGGCAGGTCAGCAGAAGGGAAACAGGGTGAAATTGCGTAGCCAAGCTGCTGCTGCTTCTGCAAATGATGACGATGATGACCAAATTTTGGAGCTCGTCACAAAAATCCCTAAATCTCCCTCCCATCCATGCACATCATTTAGGTTCAACGCGCCACAACTGACAGGAGAATAAGCTTTCAGCTTAAGTGGTTTGTTTCATTCTGAAAAAGTAGCAGCTCAGTTAAAACGTGGTATTATTTCCATAATTAAATGTTTTTTTCAATAGGAGATCACTTTTTGAATTGTTTTGTGTTTCAGCAGAAAAACACTCATAATGACATTGTGAAACTGCATGTAGGAGTTCCAATAACGAAAAGCATCCTCTATGACGGCACAATCCTGCAAAGCGACCTAAGGTCCAGGAGCAGCCCATCGCCTTGGCTCAACATACAGTGTTGCTATGCAGCTTTGGTCATTAAACCCGACAAAACGTGGTCAAGAGTGTGTCCTTGGGGTGCCAGGAGCTGGTGCTCGCCAGAACACATGTGCCGTACTCCTGGTCCAGCCAGAGGGTCTCAGCTGTGCACCAGCAGCACTCTCTGGGGCCCCAGATTTTCCAAACCCCCTCCTCTCCCACCCCAGATTGATTCTCATGCCTTTTTCCTTAGGGGGAGCAGAAGTCTACACAGGCAGGCCGCAGTGAAGGCCAGGGAACCTTGTCCAGGATCTTCAAAATGGTAAACAGCTCACGCCACCCTGGGGCATAAACACAGACAGGGAGAGGGACATTGTAATTAATGCTAATTCATTAGCAGGGCTAAAGGCTGTATGACCCTAGCATGGCTAAGATACGCTACTGCCTTTGGGTCTACAGGCACTAACGAGTCCTCCTGTGCTGTCCAAAACTGAAATATCATCCTTCAAACACACATAAATGCATTAATGGAGGTCACATAGTCGATATTGTTATGGAAATACAAAGACTTTTCCTTGAGATGTGTCCCCGAGCGTGTGCATGTGTTAGATCTGGATTGTGTTGATGCATAAAATCCACCTAAAAAGGTGTTTTTCTTGGGTTTGTAATGCCTGAGAGACATCACTATATTCCAGCTGTAATGACACACGCAGCCAGGGGCCTCTGTGCCTCTGAGCCTGAGCCCTGCCCGGCTCGGGAGGGAAACCCTGTGTCACCTAAAGAATGCCATGGACTTAGGCGTTTTGGAGCAGAGCGGGGAAGCTAAGCCTGACGGCTTTATTGACCCATCTGTCACAATACTGAAGCCTCAGATTTGTATGTCATGAAAAGAACAAACATAGAATTAGTGATGAAGAGCAAAGTCGCTCATTATTGAACCTGCTACTATTCCTATTTTGAGTAAATGTCCCTGTAATGTCAAATAATGTAATAATCATAAACAAAATACCACCTGCCTTCTTCTTCTTTGTGTTTCATGTCCCCCTGCTTAAACAAAACCCATCCATCTATACATCCATCCATCCAACCCGTCAATGGCTGGTTGTCCAGTCAGGATAAGCAGGAAAGTGTGTGCCTTGGGTGGGGGACAGCTGGGGACAGTTGGGGACAGTTGAGGACATCTGGGGACAGCATGAAAGGCGTACATATCACCACTAGACCTTGCTTACATATTTTACTATGGCAGTTTATATGCAAACAAAATATATGGATTAAATGTCATCACCTCTGTGGAAGCAATTCTGTGTGAAAAGCCATATTACGTAACCCTCACAAGGTCTCTGACCTCGCAGGTTTGGATTCTGCTGCAGTACCCTTGTGACAGAATTACTCTGGTGAGAGTAATCAGCTGTAAGATGGGCACCAGGATGATAAACACATTTCTTCTATTGTTGTATGAGTGCATTTAAGCTGGGTGAAGCTTGGATCTCCGATTGTTTAGACTTGGCTTGCCGCGTTTTCAGTTGTATCAGCTCATCTTTGGGCACATCTGGGGATGCAGCGATGGCAACAGAATTGATTTTGTTCTGAGCGAGCTGACACCTAATCGCTCGTGCGATGCAACCTAGCAATACCGCAGAAAATCCAGAGACAAACCAAAGCTCACAGGAGGCGTAGCACAGGATTTCAGCAATTAGCAAGTTATTCTAAATGATTAATTCATTTAGGTGTCTTTTTTTCAGTTTATCTTAGGACTTAATTTGTGAAATAGTGAAAGGAGGGAAATCAACACTTCAGGATGTCTTCACCCTCCTTGGATGCAGATCGATACGCTGCACATTAGCTTCATGTAAGCGTCATGCTGAGTTTCAGGGTCTTATTTCTGAAAAATAATTGCGGGGGGGGGGAGATGCCACAAGAGTGTCACATGATTGGCTTCAGCTGTCCCTCCTTCCCCAAACAATTATTGATTGGCGTGTTGTCTGTTGACGTGTTTCAGCCGGTAACCCTGACCACCGGCTTCAGGTCGCTTATACCCGGATTCCTTGCCCGGCTTTTTGTTTTTTACTGATCTGCTGAAACAGTGCCTCCATTTCAGTATTTACATCTACTGTATGTTCTGTTCACCTCGGTCCAAATAAGATCTCCCGTTCAACATTCCTACCAAAGGGATCCTCTCGATAGCATCAATAATTTACATTTTGAAACAAGTTCATTTGATCTACTGTAAGAGATCCTTTCTGAGATTATCGGTGTCCTGCTGTATCTAAAAGTTTTCTATTTTTTTTTTTTGATGTTGTAACTCAAATCCTGCATGATTGAGTTGCGTTTTATGTGAAATCTGTTTCTCAGCAACGTTTTGTGACAAATGCCAGCAGTTTCGTAACATATTTTTACATGTTGAAAAGTGATTTTTTTTTTCAGTGCATCGTAGTATCTCATTCAATTCTATATGAATATATTCAACATTATCCTATTTTTTCCCCTTAATTTAAAAACTATAGTGTAGGCATCCCAGAAGACTGCAAAGATCCCTCCAAATAAAAACATCAGTAAACACAGCAGAAAGACGTTCACATCAGCTTCTAGTCATACAATGAGCTTGACTGGTCCAGCTGCTAACGCTGCCCGTTCTCTTATTTCCTTCTAGGGAGGAAGTAGATCTGGGTCACCTGCCAAGCGCTGATGTCCCTTCTCCCCGTTCCTTTTTAATGCCAAAAAGGGTGTATTTGGAAGAAAAAGGAAGCCAAGGGAGAAGAAACAAGAAACCGGATCGATAGCCTGACCGCTGCCCTGCGCTAACGCACTAACGCTGGCCCTTGCGTTTCCACCTCACGGCTCAGCCGCCGCGTCTAACCCGTCCTCCGGGACACAAGCGTGGCCGTCGTAACCAGAATCACCGATAGCCTTCTCGCGCACGCAGCCTCGAGGGGACCCCTTTCTCCTACCCGTCTTTTTTCTGTCGCTGTTGTCGTCGTCGTCGAAGTGTCGAGCACTAACAGTGGGGACTGGAACATCGGCGGGGTAATCAGCCCATGTGGAACGTTCCCTTTCCGTCACCTCTCCCGTGTTTTCTTTTTTCCATGTCTCCCCTCTCCCTTCCCGTATTTGCTGTGTTTTACCGCCTAACAGATTATTAGTTATTAGAGTTGCTAAGAAATGTTTCCTGTGACTCTTCTTGTCATCTCGTGCAGGTTTAGTGTCTTTGGTTGTAAACATGTAGCCCAATCACTCACAGTTTGTGTACCTTCACTCCGAGCATCTTGCTCAAACTGCAACCGAAACTGCACAGATTTTAATGCCTCCATCCCATCATAACTTACAGGCAGTTTGCCTGGAATCTGTAATGTTTAGTGCCTGATCCTGTTAGCTGTAAAATCGGAGGGAAAAGTGACCTACTAGGGTTGGAATTTAACCAAAACCTATATATATATATATATATATTAATAATGTACTTTTTCATGGTACCCACTGACTTTCTATCTGCTAACGATTCTCTTTAGCATGAACACATCATTAATTTAATTAAGGTGCTAAAATTTTAACGGGATTAGTAGATTAAAAGTCTGTCTGTACTGCACTGTTTTTGTGACTGTGAGGAAACGACCTTCACCGAATCAAGTTCTGGGGGGGGGCATTAGTATAATTATCCTGGTCATTACATTATGATAAATTTAACCCCCCACCCACTACCCACCCCAAGCCATAAAAATGTATTTTTGTTGTATGCTATCATAATGTCTTGTGTGTGGGGTTTGTTACATTTGTTGTATGTTGAAATAAAAAAAAAAATTGAATAGCTAGTTAACGCAATGCCATTTGTAAATGCAAGAGAATTACTGCTCCCAGTTTGTGTACCTTTGTTTTTCTGTGTCCCGTTGAAAGTGTTTCCAGCTGTCGTGAAAAAACACATCCTTTTTCGCATTTAAGCAAACACTGGGATAGAGAGGAATAGGACAGGCTACCAAAAAGTCGAGCGTCCTGAGGAACAGACGGACGGAGACTGATTCATCTGCACCGTGGTTTTGCCCACGTTCATCCCTGAAAACAACAGCACCATCTGTGTATTTAAAGTAAGCTTCAGCCTGCGTACGCGTGTCTCTGTGTGTGGCTCATGCGAATCAGTTTAAACCTAGAAGCCTTGCTGTCCCCGGCACGAACAAAATGACCCGCCTCTTAACTTAAATAAAAGTCATTTAAAAGTTGAGGTGCAGATTTTCTTTGTTATTTAAGAAAAGAACCAACAATCTCACAGCAATGGAACTGCTTTTTGTATATGAATCATCCAGACATAGTATACTAATATACTGTACACTCACCTATGCATGGCTTAGGAATAAAATACTGCAGCATGCATGTGGGTCACTTTAACAAAGAGACACGAGAGCTCTTTCAAAATCTGAAGCTTTGACTTTATAACAGAGTACGGAGAAGTCTTCCTGTTAGTGTAGTGCAAGCAAAAACCCGGGGTTCCTTAAAATCTGAGCTATTAGTTAAGTTCTCCCCAAGCGAGCTTGATGGGCCGAATGGCCTCCTCTTGTCTGTAAACTTTTTATTTTCTTAATGTCCATCCACTGCCAGCAATAACCAGATGGGGAAGTCAACAATTAACAGTTAAGCTAATATGTCTGGTGGTTGAGACTGTTTCACCTGGATGACTGAGAATTTTCACAGACAATTAGGCAAACAGAAACATACGTATTCTATGGTAACAGAAACACACGCATTCTATAGTAAAACATTACATGGTTACAACACTTATTATTTAAAATATAAATACATGAACACACGCCTTACATTACATTACATTTAAATATTGCTTTATATAAATGGCGCAAGGCATGATGATCACTAGAATAATTAGCCCATACTAATCAGTGTCATAATACTTTTTTGATATGTTCTTATTGAAAAAGGCAGTAATGCAGTGGCTCGACAAGCCAGGTCAGTTTTTGAGGCTATAATCTGCCAAGAGAACAAGTTTACCACAATACTTTTGCCAGTAAAAGCTGGAAAGAGCATCAGAGTTATGCAAGTAATAGATTAATTGATCACAGACAGTAGGAGCTTCGCAGAACCTGAAACAGTTAAAAGCCGATTGGACAGGCTGCTTTGAAAACATGCCGAGTTCTCCGTACGAGAGAGGAGAGGCAGCGACTTAAGTTTCGGCAAATGGTGACCTGCGAGCATCTGTCTGGCAGGGAGTAGGTGAGCGTGGGGGGAGGCCAGCTCTGCACACGAGATCCTCTACCTCTCTGGCCAGGCATCAGATCAAAAACATCACTTTGCTATTCAAAGGCACGGTGAGCTTTGCAATAATGCTTCGCTCAAACATGCTGGTGTATGTCCAGTTATGCCTGTCCATAAAATTCTGTTTTCCACATCATCAAGCGGCCGGGAAGCGGCCCTGGAAGCTCACTGGCTATCTGCCTCCCTCCCATGACTGTCTCGGCCAAATACTATTTTCTTAGATTTGAGAGTCGCTAACATAGGATTGTTGACATAATCGAGAAAGGACAAATCTATACCAGAGAATGCCGCGAATTAGTCCCAAAGAGTGGCATTTTCAGAGTCATCCATCTAACCGTATAGATCCCATGAACCTCTGAAGACACCTATAATAAGCATAGATCATTTTGATGATGGCCTCATTGATGTATTTTTTCGCTGCGAAAGAGCGGGATAATTTCAGCATCTCTCCACATTCATTTAAAATCACTACCCTTCTGTCATTGCCACACACAGGCCATTAATCCCCTGAAGCTATATTTATCCTAAAATGCTTAAAACAAAAATAATTATAAATATTCATAAAAGCACAAGCTAGGAATCAATTATCAATTAGGCAGGAGCAATAGTGAAGTTCCCAAACATGCCCTATTCCAGCCCCCCAGGGCACGGAGCCACCCCCTCCTCTGCCCTCCTGTAATTCTAGGCTTACACTCCGTCCCTGATCGCTCTCATCCCTGTCATAACAGTCACACAGCGACAGTGATGCCAAGCAGTAGCAGTGATTGGAAACTCTGCTCCCCAGTGTCTGTCTGCCTTTGTCTGGTGCGTCAAGCAACAAGCCACTCATCGTGTTCTCTCTTCTCTAAAATTGACAAAGATGTTTACTGAAAATTAATATGACGAGCAAATTCTGAAGTGTTGCAGAAACCCAGTAAGTCGCTCAACTGTGAAATTGAAACTGAAATGATGCATACATGTTAAACAAAAGCAGGAGAAAACTTACCAACAAACAAACATGGTGTACTAAACTTAAACCACCAGGAGGTGGGGATTATGGGTAATGAAGTCCTTTATACTACTAGCCGGACCTGGAACTATGACTCAAATACTGTCCTAGCGTGGTATTTAATAGGTAAAACTGTATTTGCTGAGCTCTGGTCACCCTTCTGGCATGTAATGGTAAGACAGCAGAAAAATGACAAGGAGGAACCACCTGTTAACTTCTAATGTTTACCAAACTTATGCATAGACAAAAATCAGAATCAGAAACTGTATTGTCATTACACAGAAGTATAACGAAAATTGTATGTTGTCCCTTACAGTGTAAAAATAATAGAATATCAAAAGCAATAAAATAAAAGGGAGCATACCCTTCTGGTGTTCACTTATTGTTGCAACAGCCCTAGGATATGTGCTGTTTTGACCTGTTCCGCCTTCCTGAGGGTAACAGCTGGAGCAGGTGATGTGCAACGTGGGGAGCTGGAGCAGGTGATGTACTGGGGGGGATGTGTCCTTCAGGATGCTGCAGGTTTTACAGTGGCAGTGGGACCTGTACAGCTCCTCCAAGGAGAGGAGAGTGCAGCCCGTGATCTTCTGCGCTGTGTTGATGACCCTCTGGAGCTCTGCCTTTTCTTGAGCCGTGCAGCTGGCAAACCACACTGGGATGCAATATGTCAGCAATATTTCTCTATTTAGAGCATAACAGGCATAGACAAGAGGAGTGCTAGTAAATTGGCTAGTGGGAGTTATGGCTCTTGGTAATTCATTTTTATTTTTGATTTGTTTATTTTTAATCTAATGAAGTAGCGTCTCTCAAGCTGAAAGAAGAGCAGTCAATAGCTCATTAGGCAGTGCTGTGACCTCTAACCCCCACGGTTCTGGATTCCATTGGATTTATGGGTTCCTCCCAAGCACATGAGGTGTCCGGGGGAACTGTGAATGGCCCTCAGTGTGTTTGTTGTCTGTATATGCAGATAAGCTCCCGCATGTGCCCTGTGTTACATAAGGCAGGACAAAGGACGTGGGACTGGGAGCTTGGGCAGACAGAACGTATTTTTCGACAAAAAAGGACAGTAAAAAGTAACAGGATCACAGGTGTTCATAAATAGGGACAAACACACAGACTAAGGAGCAGCAGTATTAATGTCAGGACAGGGGAACACAGGACTGGGAAACACTTTTAACAGGGACTAACGAGGGAGCACAACAAGAGGCAACTGGAGTGTATCACAGAAGGGCAGGAAAGAGAGGTAAGAGAAATGCGTAACAGGCCTGGCACATCAAAATCGGAGGGGCAGAAGTGCAGGGCGTAACACCCTGCGATGAAATGGCATGCAGAGTATCCCCTTCTGCGTACCAGCTGCTCCCCAGTACAGCCTACAGCACATGGATGGATGGAAGAATAAAATAATCTTCCACGGCAGCTTTTGAAAAAAGCCCTTATTGATAACTCCTATGTGGCTGACATTAAATACAGTTTCTTTAGGGTGGTTAATAGACCATCAGTAAAGGGCATGTTTTTTTTTCTAATCAATAATACATTTATCAAACCAGAATGTTTTAACGCAGACAGTCATACATCATCCTTATTTAATTTACCTCAGACTTTCAATATATCTTCATAAATCTCATACACGCCTCATAAGTGTGTGCTTCTTGTAGGGTCCTGCTGTCTACATATTTTTGAAACACCATCGCTTGAACTGGAAGGAATAATAATGGATTAAATACCTTGATCTCATTTCAACTACAACACTAATCCAAGTAGGTGAGTTAAACTGAGATGCAGAGGTATGTACATCCATCTATTCTCCATAACTGATTTCCTCTCCACCTTCAAGAAGGACCCAAAGCCAGCAGCAGCAAATTAACAACACCCCCACAGCCCCGAGTCTGCAGTACCACCATCTACCACATTCACTTATACACATTGTTTTTTTTATTTGCTAGAAGTAAACAGGATGCTGCAAATCGCAGTGCAGCATCTTTTCAGCTTTAACCTTAAGAATTCTATCGACAACCTCAATATGCGGCTTTGATGCCGGCCAGGGAAACGTGACCTCATCAGCCATCTTGCATTACCAAGTAAGAAATGCCATTGGTTAAGTCCAGGCAAATAGCATGTCTACTTTTCAAAACGTGACATCATTTATTGCATTTTGATTGATTGATTGATTGATTCATTCATTCATTCATTCATTCATCTGATACTTAGCCTACATCTAAGTAATCTCATGCCTTTAAGAGTTCAGCAATATATTTATTTAAAAGCAAACTTGCTTTGTATAATTTATGCCATTTGATTGTTATATATGGCAAACTCATTACAGTTCATCCAATCTTCCATCCATCCATCCATCCATCTGTTGCATCCACTGGTCCCATGCAGGGTTGTAAGGGGTCTATAATTACCTCAATGCTGATGTATTACATTGTAAGTTCAAAGTAAGATATATTAAGTGGGTTAAGGGAGAAACTTTGTTGATGCTTTTTGTTTCAAGTGAAACAGAGTGGTTTACTCGTTTCCAAAGTGATTCAGCCACAGCGTCCTGCAAGATACCCGCCAGACACAGCATGACAAACCACCCAGCAGGGGATTACAGCCACGATGGATTAGTCACGCCACAGAAAAGCCAGACTCCACGCTCTGGGCCCCTAATGCTCAAACGCGGTGTCTCACAGAACACCGTGGCATTGATGTCACCGCTAGCCTACCTGTACTTGTTATGAGGCATGAGGAGATTAGCTACGAATTTGCAAACTCCTCATTAAACATTGCAATTTAAAATGGAAAAATATATGGTGGGCACTTCAGATAATATGAAGATAAATTGCAATAATACTTTGATAGTACACCAGTTTGAAATTATATTCCGTGTCATATTATTATCTTGACGGCTTACAAGATGAGGACAAATACTTGATAAAATGATTTGAGACCCCTGAGTATATGGTGGTGAATGTCTGGAAGATTATATGAGCGATTACACTCTGACAGTAGTTTTTCTTTAATTCCTTAATTTTTTCAAGGAACAGTTCTTAAATTGAATTATTTAAAAGGGATTTACATGCTATAAATATTTACACTTAAAAAATATGCATTAATATAGCTGGAAGTCGTGTGGTGAATAAATTCATGGTAACTATTGTGGAAAGGATTACAGCAGCTGGAGTTCAGGAATTTGCACCCTTGTGGTCAGACAGTTGCTGATGCTAATATACAATTAAGGCGTAAAGAATTAAGACAGAAAGGAGCAGACATTTTCTTAAACACTACAGTAGTACTGATAGGACTACAAACATCTCTTGTCAATTATAATATGCGATAATGGGTCCAGCTATTGGGAACATTACATGTGGCCCTGAGCCGAATCAGCAATTGAAGAACGAAGGGATGAATGGAGATGTGAGCATTAGGTTTGCATGGACATTTGCTATTTACCTCAGATGAATGGGCAACTCATTTTTTCATATGATGGTGTAGCATTTTCCTGACGTGCTCAGAAGACCATCCTCATGACATCATCTCCACCTCAAGCCTGGAGCAAGCGGGAGGGTGTTTTACCACATGACGCACAGAACACGTGTAATTTATACCGATAGGACAACAGGCTGCATGGAAGGCTACACGATCACTATATTGGTTCGTTCAATGAGCCAGCAGGAAGTGATCATGTGACCAGGAGCATTACTTTCATTCAGTTCTCCAGTTCATCACATTCATATTTTACACACATATAGAAGCAGTGCTATCTGAAGAATGTCACACTTGCTTTGCAGAACCCCGCAGGCATGCAAATACCCCCATCACCTCCAGTATCATCTCGGTCTCCATATTCTTATTACTGGCCTTTTTAAGATTCTTTTCCTCCAGGTCCTTTCTGCTGTACTGTAATTTCTTTTCTTGTGCTTTATGTTCAAAGCTCACATAAATCCATAATCTCATAAATCCAGATAACCTTTTAATGATATTGAATGTGTCTATGTTTTTAGGCTGACACACAGGTATACTATAATAATGTTCATTAATCTGCCAAGCTGCTGTTATACTTCAAATAACAGATGCAGATTTTACAGCATTTTGCTATGATATTCCTATGATTCTTATAATTATATGTATATCAGTATGAGTATATGTATATTCTTATGAGTATAATCTTAACAGTATGAGTATATGTAAATTCTTAGCAGTATGAGTATATGTAAATTCTTATCAGTATGAATATATGTATATTCTTATCAGTATGAGTATATTCTTATCAGTATATGTATATTCTTATCAGTATGAGTATATTCTTATGAGTATATGTATATTCTTATCAGTATGAATATATGTATATTCTTATGAGTATATTCTTATGAGTATATGTATATTCTTATCAGTATGAATATATGTATATTCTTATGAGTATATTCTTAT
>JAABNX020000151.1:8662610-8677268 GCA_015163995.2 Mormyrus lacerda
TTCCATGTCCCGAAAGCCAGTTTTGTCAGCTGGGGATCGGACCGCCAGGGCCTCCCTTGGCCGCCACCCGATCCACATTGCATCAAACCCCTGACATTCCCCCCGCGGGTGGTGGGCCCACCTGGGGACAGTCCCGCGTGCCTCTTTCGGGCCCCATGGGCCAAGGCCCGGCCACCAGGCGCTCGCCAACAGGCCCCTCCCCCAGGCCTGGCTCCAGGGTGGGGCCCCGGTGACCCTAGTCCGGGCGAGAGAAACGTGACTTTGCTGTTAATACTTGTCATAGGGTTCTTTTGGGTCGCTCTTTGTCTGCCCCCTCCCCTGGGACCTTTTTGCCTTGGGAGACCCTAACAGGGGCTATTGCCCCCCTGGTCACTGAGGCACACAAACCCCTCCACCATGATAAGGTGGCAATCCAAGGAGAGGTTATGACAACAAATAATGCCAAATTGTTTTAACTTGTTCATGTTTAACATACTAATCTGGCTAACAGCCAATTAGAAAGAAGAGGTTTAGAGCATTCTGTAAAAGCACAAGCCTCTGATAATGAAGGCAATCCGGGGAAGATCTTCAGGCGAAAAGTCTAGCGCACTGCACTGTGAATATCGCACCTCAGCCCCTAATGGAAAATGGTTCTCTTCGCGTGTCGTATGTGTTCATTAGGCAAAACCCTATGGTGCAGAGTGGGCTGAAGGAGCACTTAGACAAGTATAGCACTGCATTCCGAGGTCTCGATGGCCGGGCTCGCCAACAAAGGCTCGCTCTCCTCGTTCGATCGGGGGGTAAAAATAACGCATCCTGAACGGAGCAGCGCAGTCTGCCTGTGCCAGTCTGGGCCCGGCCAGATCCCGGAGGCAGGTACATCAGAGGCCAAGCTGAGCTTTGATGTCTGTCCTTTGGGTACCACAGGCAGGGAGAGCGAGAGCACACATCAAAAGGTCCGGCTGTCCACAATCCCTCTTTTCAGTAGTCTTCCCCCCCCCCCAAACAAAATAAGAGCTGCTGTTATGTCATTCTCGTTTCCCACACGCGCTTTCGGCTACATCACTATCAGGCATCATATTGGCTTTTGCTCAAACCTCTTCACCAATCAGATTTCATTCATCTCTGGTTGGAATATAATGATTCCAGCCACACAGTGAGTCTGCACAAGGGGTGCAGAGAACTGCAGGCACGGCCTTAACTGGATGGAAGGGTGAATTTGTTTGACTAAAATGCAGCGGACATACACGCCCATAGATTCCTGACTTCATCAAATTTAAAGGACCAGTAAAAAGGGGGAAAGAACCTTCCTCTCTTCACATCCAAAGACAACAGAGTCTAATTAAAGGAACTAGGGCAGAGTAGAGTGAGTGACTTGCCATCCTGTGAAATGAGCCACTAGCAGCTAGTGCGTTATGGGACCACACCCTTCACAATGAGGAACACGTCCACGGAGATCTTTAATGAACAGACACCCATAATGCATCTGCCCCAAGATTGACCTGGAAGGAACAAAAAAGTCACTCGTCAATTATTTAGCATTCTCAGAGAGAAGGTCGAGCCGCCATCCTGCCTATCTATACTACCGACATTCTGTATATCTGCCTTGAGTAGACAGACACACACGAAAATGAGACCAGAGTACCTGGCAAATCTGCCCTGCAAATGAGGAAAATAAAAAAAGATCCGAGTCTCAGTTATCTAAACACCTAAACTAAAGCTCTCGTTAAAGTGTGGGTTTGTGAAAAGGTCCAGCTGAAGCCGTGAAAGCCAAGGGTAAGAATGCCGTTTGCTGGGATCCAGTACTACTGTACAAACAATCAGCCCAAGTAGCGTGGGATGACCAGTAGTGGTTCAACCCTGTCATCAGACACTGCTCTCAGGACAATGACATCTAATGGGAAGCAGGTCATTCCCTCGGATGTGCTGGGTCAGTTGTTTGGTTTAGTGTTTTTTTCTTTTACTTTTTTTAATTTTCCAGAAGAGAGCAGTTTTCCGACAAATAACCACAAATATTTTGCGTTCGTGTCTGTGAAGCAGCTGTGATCAGTCACTGTGATTCCACTAGGCTACCTAACAGCAATGAGCAGAATAATCTCCATTATAACACAACCTGCTAAGAAACAGCCAGTCAACACGGGTTTAAAGGCAGATGCAGCTCTGTTACTGGTAATCCTTGTAAAGCAGTCAGTATCTACAGTCTGCCATCAAAAAAACATGATGAGGAAGCCGGTTTTTCTTAAAATAAACTTTCAGCCATCTATCCTGACACACAAACCTGCAAAGCACTTTTATTATTATTATTATATTATATTGCCAGCATCTTGGTGTCACTGCATCGAAAGAGGCCTAAAACAATAAATGTTTTTAGTTCACAAAACTGAAACACCAACATTTGGCCATAAAGATTTATATCAAGTTTGACCTTAAAAACTACTTAGATCTAGTTAGATCCAGCCCCCAAACAGCATTGTGCTGATGGCAGCTCTGCAAGTTTGCGGCTTCCTGGTTTACAAGCTTACAGCTCAGACTGCTGTGGTTACGGTGGTGGAGTCTTACCTGATTGAAATCCACAGACACAGGCCGTACGTTGAGCCAGTCTTTGGCTGTCTGTGTGTTTACCTTGTATTGTATATGATTTCATAGGCTCTTAATTATTCGTTTAATTTCCCAAAGGAGAGCCACTACTGAAGTTTAGTATTTAATGAATGCCTCCAGACGCTCATCCTCAAACTCAGACTTGCACCTCATTGAAATTAAAGAAACCTGCTTCAGATAATTCCCAGACTTATAATTAGCTGAGTCTTCAATGGTCTTAAACATTAGATATGTCTCTCCAAATTAGCTTTTGTAGTATAAATTAAACTTTCATTCCTGTAACCTAGATAAATGTAGCTCATTACAGTTATTATAATTTGCCGCGTGGTTGTGGGAGGGAATGTGGAGGCTAAAGATCACCTGTCAGGGTATGAAAGAGCTGAGCTCCTGCTCACCAACTCTCACAGCACGTTTGGCAAACGGGCGACGGATGAAGCTGCCAATATAGTCACAAGTATCGTTCGCAGATCATTCGTCCTTTACCTGAACGGCATGATCTCGCCAGCATACTGTTAATTTCTCTCAATGCCTGATCGTTCTTCAGTTATTCCCGAGTAAATCCGATCATAATGACATAATGATCATGACAGAGGTATCCTTTCGTTACCCACGTTTGGAATGAGGCACATGCATTAATTATAGACATAATGTATAAATGAAGTATCATTTTATATACAGACATACATGCAGGTATATGTGCGTAGGTATATTAACAAATCGAATCAGTCTGCCAGAGAATCGGTTTCCATAAGAGTTGACACGATGTAGCAGTGACCCCCAGTGGCGGTGCAGTATACTGACAGACTTACAAACAAAAAAATAATGGTACATTACTGTAACAAGAAGAAACAAAACTGTAACAGACTTCCTCCAGTGTTTCATCTGCCCCCCTATGCCCCCGTTGCCCTATTTAAGTGGTGCTCTGTAAACTAGCTACAAGCTATTGTTGTACATTGGCTTGACTGTCAAGAATCGCGTTGTGACTTTAAGGAAGCACTGTTTCCTCACACCTCCAGATTTAGAAGTTTGGATCTGTGGTTTGACGTTCAGATGAAACTTAAATATGGACCGTGAGTCATGTCACACCCATTATTAGTCATGGGAATCTCTCCCAGCAGATAAACCATTTTCCTCAGCTGTTAACTCCGACAGAAGTAAAATATACAATTAACTTGGCCTCCATTACTGTCACTTGCACTACCCTTTTCACCCAAATGATGGGGCTATTTTTGCAACGCCATTATGCAAACCACCCGGTTTGTCTGTACGCTAAATATATAGTTAACTTTCTTGTTTTATTTATGTTTATTTTTGCTAATTTGCAAATTTGCATACCTCTGTTTTTATATTTAGACAGCAGCTCCAGTCCAGTGCTGCACGTATCTGTCTGGCCTGATACTGTATTTGCCTAATTTGTTTCCTCGTTTATCCCTGGAGCCCTCTGTTTACGCAGAATGTTTCCATCACCGTCCAAGCAAGATTAACCTTGGCTGTTTTGCTTCTGATTAATGAATAAACTACAGCAAATGGCTCTTGCTACAGCTTGATCCAATATGGTTATATAATACACAGAGACCTAATTTGAGGTCACAGCTAAAAGTGGTGTGTTCTGTTCTTACAAAGGATTAAACTACATCACCGAGCCGAAACATTCTGCAGAAGTACATTATGTCCCGAGTCTTTTAAACTGTTGTATTTTTGCTGCAGTTCTTGGTGAGACCTCACTGCCGGATTCACAGCCCTGATGTTGTCCTTCTCATATGAAGGATGCTGAAACCCTCATTTGTGCCTGCATCACCTCCTCTCCAGCCTACTGTTTATATCCCTGCCTTTCAAAATTCTCTCTAGATTCATAGTACATTCAAAACTCTAAAGCTCACATTATCACACACAATAAATCATATGTCACTCCCATCTTTTATAATTAGCACCGACTATTGGTCTGTATTCAGTACAAACAAATCCTCAATCCAATCCAGTGTTTCCCAATCCAGTCCTCAGGATCCCCCAGGCAGTGCAACTTCTGGGAGAAAAAAATGTGAACTGTCAGGCAGGGAGCTGGGAGGGAGCAAAAACGTGGACTGTCTGGCCCCCGAGGACCGGACTGGGAGATCACTGGTCTAGCCCATCTTTCCCCCTCACACCACGGCCCACACACTCAGGTTTTCTGGGCCTAAGAAAGCCGTGCTCCCCAGGAGGAAGCTTGCTCAGTATGTTTGGTCCTGGGTCGCAGTCCCCAGGGTGCCTCAGCGATTTCAGCTTTCATAGTCTCTGCTCAGATCACATATTTTTTCTCAATGCTACCTCACTGGCCAGCTGCCAATTTCACCAGTTTGACCCCAAAATCCTATTTTTTCTCTATAGGATATGTCTATTTTAGTACATGATATTAGTGAACGAGAGGTTTTTCAGTAATGCATTGGCCTGACTGTACATAACACAGCCAGTGATTAACCTACTATACTAATTCTGTGAGTGTAAAAATATTCTTTGAAATTCTAGTCTTACATAGAAAAGCAGAAGACTTTCATAGTGCGGCAGAAATGGGCCTCACAGTACAAAAGGTGCAATATAAGGAAAACAGCCGGCAGGAGTGGAACCGCCAGGAACCCATAGGAACCCAAACGTCAGTACAGCATAAACAGCAAATTCTGGGTCAAAGAGCAGGTCAGCCAGCGCCCACAAAGAACTTCAGCTGAATGACGTTCTTCAAGGCCCCAGCAGGAATTGGATGATGCAGCTCGCCATGGGATTCAAACCTAGAACCTTCCAAGTGCAGCTCCCGATTTTATCTGAGCTACATACCACCACGACAGTGTCTGGCACTCATCCGGAATGATTTCACGGTGTCAGAATAGAAATGCTCCTTCACAAGGTGAATGCGCTCACTCCAAAGTCCTTCTACATAGCGGGCAGAACATGTGAAACTGGTTTACAGGTTTCCTTTGCCTATGCGTGAGCTCCCCTCTGTGCTCCGAACAGGCTGAATGACTCATGTGTCCACATGACTTAGAAAGTGGTTATATATGCAGCAATCAAGATGTGATGTCAAACACCATTCATTTGGAGGATAGTGTTTCGACACATTGATCCGAAGTCTGTACTTAAATGACAAAACCATGTGACTGCCACACATTGGCCTTCATTGTCTCATATTATTTAAAAAAAATGCTTTGTCATGATTCGGTATAGAAAAGCCTAAGTTCTCAATCTCGATTTAGAACATGCTGATTGTAAGAAATTAACAGATATAGTAACAACTAGAGTAACTGCTTGAGATAAAAGATGCAGAACACAAATAGCCTCTGGACAGATGCATTTCCTAGGTCACAGGTTTCGGCCTTAAGGCTTCAGCAGTGAGAACTGGCCACCGGGGCCAGCGCTTTGCCCCTGCACCACTGATCTGTAGCTTTGGGGGAACACACTGGAAAATGCTCTGGGCAGATGCTGCTCTCCACACAGGCCTCTGCTTCCCTGATTTGTGAAGCCCCCACTCCAGGTGGTGATTCTTTGTGTCAGGATGTGCTCAATGGCACATGTGTAGAAATGCTTCAAACACCATCCATTCATCCATCTTCAATACAAATAACTGTCAGATAATCAATTGGAAAATCAACAATGGGCAGTCAAAGTACTGTACATGTCATAGGAGCAAAAGCTTCCCACAAATAAAGATTTGACCAGCTTTCTGTACCTTTTCAATGATATCATTTTTCAAGACTGAGACCAAACACAATCATGCACACAAAGCATTTTAACTTTGTGCCACATGGGTCATGGATAAAAGTATGAATAGGGGAGCTATGAAAGGATCACGTTTATGATCTGTGAGAATGGACCTGTGAGCCTTTTCTCACTTAGTGGGTGTTGTGCTGAGATAGATGATTCAAAGCAAATTTGCGAGTCGGGTCTCGTTGAGGACAGCTTGATAGTTCTTCTTGAGGTGAGGCATGATCCTGAGTCTGGGGTCACAGGTTCTTGTCAACATCAGCAATCTTACAAGATCCAAAAAAGCACCTAAATAGAAAGTGCAAAGTTTTATCTGAGATTCCACATCAGTGATTAGATGCTACCTGATATCACCTCTTCGGCACAACAAACTTTTCAATGTTTTTCAAGTCTATCTAATCCTCAGCTCTTTGCCAATACTCACTTACACAGTCTTCTGAACACTTATACAGTCTCCTGAACACTTATACGGTCTCCTGAACATTTACACAGCCTCCTGAATACGGTATGCCAAGCTGTAGCATTCCTGTAGTCTTTTCTTATGTAACCAACTAGTTTCTTTGTCTGATTTCAAGACAAAACTATAGAACTATAGAACCATATTAACTCCTGTTGCATGGCACATTTTAAACATTTAGGTTTTTATGTCTGTTATGAGGTTCTTTGTTTTAGTGATCTCAGGGTGGAGGTGGATGGAGTACCGGGTGTGAAATAAATTGGGGGGGGGGGCTGTTCTGGACAGTAAAAGTTATGAACCAAGACATTTGCAGAACATTGAGAATCACTGGCGGGACTTTTGTGGGCGCAAGAAAAACGGAACTATTTAGCCGAGCACAAGAACCTTTCAGTTTTCAAGTACTTTGTGAAACCTGAAGTACAAAAGATCGAATCTCTTTCTCATTAGCTGTTTCGATGCCTCCAGACCGTTCCCATCACTAAATAAGGTTTTTTCATTGCTGTTCTGTGGGAAGTGGCGACCTCTACTGTTGTCTCAGCTGAAAATCACTTCAGATGGAACAATCCGCAGGTGTACGCGCTTTGATTACCGTTTCCCCATTTGTGCTCTCATAATCATGTTTTTGCGCTATAGTGCTAAATTTAATGTGGTTACAGATTCATTTTTAATGTCTCGAAGCATATCAATTTCCAATTAAATAATCATCAAAGGATGGATCTGATATGTCTTAATTTTTCATATTTTACAGATCTTTAATATTTATGACTTAATAATATGGCCATTTAACTATCAGTGATTTTGCTGGTTAGGGTTCTAGAGGGACCAGGAACCTATTACAGGCAATCTAAAGCACAAGGCTGGGGTACACTCTGTATGTCATCTTTCGCCAGGGATCCTGACGGTGCGGTGCATCCTAAGAAGATACATTCAAAGGGCTTGAATATTTAAATATTAGACAAAATCCATTAGCCTGCCCTGATAAATATTTTGTGTGTATTGTAGCGAGATAATCAATGTTATTCACTTCACTTATAAGTGGTTTTAATGTTATAGCTGATCAGTGAATATGCGTGTGCAGCAGATCTTTGCATCTGTTTACATGGTTTGTTTTATATATAGCAAGTGCTTGATAGGACATGGCAATGTAATTTTACAAGCAAAGTGTACAATACAGTACAGGTTGTTTAAATAGTCTATTATGCCATAGTTCATGCTAGCAGACTCTTATGGGTTAAGGTTTGGGCGGACATATTAGAAGATTTTCACATTAGTGTGGATCTTCTGCCTCTAACCCTCACGGTGATGGAAGGGGGTCTGTTCCAGGCAGTAGAGGGCATCCTGCATGGACGTGATGCCAGTCACAGGACGGATGCAGACAAAAGCCTAAATATCGGCACATCATAGGAAGAACAGTGCGACTAGATTCTTTTGTTTTACCACTAGATTATTTCATTCCAGTCGCAAAAGATTATTTATTTATGGACTAATAAGTCTAAACCTAAACGATACAGACATGGTAAGTCGAGCTTTAAGCATTAACCTATGGGGGACTTACGTATTGTGTGTTTTATGCGTATTTATTAATAAAAGTGCACGCGGTGCCAATTCACCGCCAGTTACTTTAAGCACACGTGCTTTGTGAATTGCACACGCAAACATCTAAAAAGATTACGGCCAAACTTTACCGCGGTATCGCGCAGTTGATGTTTAAACTCGCTCTCTGGAATATTTTAGTATACATCCGCACATAAACCATCAAGCGGGAATACCAGGGAGGTATATACCCAAACGTGGGTTCGGGTCTAAACCCTAATTATGACACCGCGCTAAAGTTAAACCTTTATATTTCGGCTCTTTCAACAAAACCAAGCAACACCCCCTGGGTTTCCAGATTTCGTTATGGGCGAATTTTAATTAATATTTTAATGTTTGTAGGTACACATCACTTTCAGTGACCCATCTGCCTTGCTTACGTATTTCATATTACATAGTGTATATGTCTGTGTCATTTATTGTTATTATAAATATATATATAATATGTTATTATATACAAGAATGCAGAAGACAACGGTAGGCAGATTATATAATTCAGGAAAAGAAAAGACAGCGTGAGGTAGACCGGGACGAAATGTGTCATAAGTATTCTTTATAAATTTCCCCCTCGTTACCCGAGGGGGATTATCGCTCCTAAATGAAGCATTTGGTTCGGGATGTTTTACTTTTCGGTCTGGAGCCCTGCTTCCATCATGTGGTCAATCAGTTTTAGAGAAAAACAGCAGCTTTTTCCGCCCGAACAGGGACTTGAACCCTGGACCCTCAGATTAAAAGTCTGATGCTCTACCGACTGAGCTATCCGGGCTCTGACAGGTACCCGGCAGAGGATGATTTACCTCTGGGTTCTGATCCTGCCGCGCTATTTTGTTTCATGGGCAAACCAAAAAAATATATGGAAACTGATTAAAATTGAATAATTAAATATGAATATGAAAATTACCAAACAGTATTTTTGTATACATATAATCGGTGTGAGTGTGACTAATTAAAGACCGGTTCTGTGCTTTCAGCTGAACATTCTCTACAGTTTGCGACTCACATTTAAATGTAGCACAGCAATAACTCTTTACAACTGTATCCTGGTTATTTTGCATTATATGGAAACGTCTGCTAAGTACACACAGGTCATTGATGGAAATAAACACTAGAGGGTACCAGAGAGCCAAGGACGCGTTATAGAGGAAGTTGCAAATTGCTGCTTTTTCAGCAGCCGGCAGTTCAGATAAGATCAGCAGAGTTTCAACTGTCAGAGCTGAAATTTTTTATGTTGCCGGCACTCCTCACTTCCTGATTATCACAAGAACAGCAGCTGATTACAACAGCCACTATTGCTGTTTTTCTACCACGACGTTCGGCCCCTTTTGCTTTTTTAATTTTCGGCATATCCATTTACTTGACGCGATGTACATAGGTTTGGATAAAATGAAAAAAGCGGCATTTGATATTTCACCTATGGCAGGGTGTAGCATTATTTTATGGGTGTGCGGGACTCTCATAAGGGACAATGAGGACCAGTAATGGTACAATATGCCATTTACGGTAGCCTGTGATGAAAGCCATACGGATCACCTGACCTGCTCACATCACCTCCCTCGTGTGAGTGAACGCCCTAAATGGCTTGTTTTCCTCAAATGAATTACCACACCACTAATACACACCAGGGTCTCCCGATGCTGTCATAGGCCCACCCACTGCTCTCCCGTTCGCTCAAGCTTAGTGTTTCATAAAGCCATTGATTAAATATGTAAATGATTATTGAGTACCATTTACATAGACCCTACATTAATTGAAGTAACTGAGAATAAGTGTAGATATGTAGACTGGATGGTCCTTAAAAACACATTAAGGACAGTGAACAGATACCCAATCACTCCAGCGAAGGAACCTCAGAGTTTATTCATTTGGATGATTTTTTAATTGATTGCAGCATTTATGCATCTTGCTTCCTTTATACAGTCTTTGTGCTCACCAGTGTTGAGGGTAACTAGTTACGTTAAACAGTGTTACGTAATAAAATTACAAAATAAACGTGACTGTAAACTGTTACGGTTACTGAGAAAAATATATGATTAAATTACAGCTACTAATCAAAATGTTGCTGATTACAAAGGGGTTACATATGAATATATTCTTTTTGATAAAAGTCTTATAGAATGTAGAATGTAACATTTATTTTGTTGCTTTTCCTCTTTTTGTGGTGTAGAATTGCCTTCTGGCCATTGGGGCTTTTCTGCTTTATTTCCCATTTTAAAGCATTTGTTAGAATAGTAATCGAACAGTAATAAAATATACATAATAAGTTATAAATTCCTTTGATGAAGTCAACAAAATAGATGCATTATTCATTACATTTTTCACAGGGCAACTAGTGATCTGCAACCTATTGCATTGCAAAAGTAACCTTGCCATCACAGGTGCCCGATCCAGGAGCTCTGCAATTCTGGGATTTACACCCACAACCACCTGGTGGTTCAGCCTCGCTCCTGACACTCATAAACTGCTGTATTCTAACTATGATTAAATCTCAGAGAGTAATCTTCAGAGCATCGTGTCAGCTGCTGAGATACACTAGCCTCTATGACAGATGTTTAATTCTTAATAAGCATGCATGTTGAAAGCAGGACCTGTGTGTCACGGCGTCATCAAGGACTGTACCACCTCCAGTCACAGTCTGAACTATCTTTGAGTCTCGAGTCTGATTCTTAAACAAGGTGGCCTCCTGCTGCTTCTCAAAGTGACACCATCTCCATCGTCTTACTGTCTCCTGCTCCAGGAAACTCTGGTATCCCGTAAACCAGCGACAGCGATGCAGTCTTAGGGATCGGCAGTTCTTTGGGATTAACAAGAACGTTCGGGATAGCTGGATTGGCGGGGGGAATCTTGGGTGGGGGGGAAAGGGAAGATAATTGATAATGGTGGCCAGGGTTTACAAATCAACTGCAAGGGCCTGGATGGCTCTGCAATAACGCAAAGCACGTGAAGATTTCTAGAGCCACAGGTGAGAAGGCGCTGAATGCAGCAACTCAGAAGGGGACTTTTTGTGCTTTTAAGTGGTACTCAGCCTGAGGAACAGGAAATCGCTATCTTTTATAAATAGGCACTGAATAACTACAGTACTGTGTTAACAGGTAGTTACAATCAATAGGCCTATAATAACAAAATTACATATCTACTATGAATAAAGAGAGGGGCATACAGGGGGAGCAGTTAAATATATTTATCTAAATATCTAGTTGGCAGCATTGTCATTAAGAAGGTGGTCTTTGAACCCTAAATATTGTGCCTAAGAATAACTGTCACTTAAACTTCCAGCTTTACAAACGAGTACAACTTATATCCATTTTGCAGTACTCATATAAAAGCTGCTTTAACAAGGGGAGTAAACAGCTCCCCTGACTCTTCATGTCTGAGCTCACCTTACAACCACCGAGTCCCTTTACAGATCCGCCCACTGTGATGTCATCGCCCCGCCTCTCCGTGGTCACGCCCCCGACCTCATACACCGCTGTAGTAGCGGGCAGTGCCAGCTTCCTTTCAGTAAGCATGCCCCTCCTCGTCTGTTCAGAGGCAAAGCTTCACAGTAAGCAGAACTGCAGGACAAAGAGTGGGCCTCCAGTCACGGTTAATGCCAACAGCATTGCTGTATCAGTGAGCGCTGTAACAGAAGAAAGGGCAATGAAGCGTTTAGCTGTGCACATGATCCCAATTTTACTTTAAAAAACACACAGTGGACCGTGCCCGTCTTCCTGGAAAAAAGAAATTCAACACGGTCAACCAAAAGATAATTATTACGTTCCACTCCCAGTAGACAAAATAATGTTTATTCTGTTTTGTCGCATTTAGAACCTGCCCACAGTTTTACGGTTTACAGTCAGTCAGACACAATTGCTGTGGTGTCTGTCACAGCTGTGTACGAGTTACACTGGGTGTGTTGGGAGGGTGATATAGACATAACAGCACAGTGCCACACAGAGCAGGGTAATCGCTAATCTCTGAGACCATTTGGGACCAGCGCCTTCACCAATAAAAACAGCAGCCATGCAAACGCGGGCGGCCAAAGACTGTCGAAGACAAGGAACACAAATTTATGTCTGTATGGTTCATTAGTAACATTGAAAAACACCTGGATATTATTAAGTTACAGTGTTCAGGTACCAAGTATTTATTTGTTAAATCTTTACATTGCCAAGTACAGAACGTGTCTCTATGGTTACTCAGGTACTAAGAAAGTAAACAAATGGTGACTGAGTCCTACCTGCGTGTTGACTGTAACTCATCGCAGAAGGGCTACAGTTACCCATTTACCTGTTTGGATCTTGTTAATGGAAGGGGATTCTTTACAGGAATAACGGAAGACAAGATATCTGCCCTAAAAGCGTGATAACCAAAAGCGATAATGTAAAGGATGTCAGTCTCGACACCAGTCACCAGTCACCTGACACTAAGCTGGGCTGGCAGATAGCTATCGAAGCCAGCAGAGGGAGAAGCTTTTGTCCACACAGAAATGTAGCGGGGGTGGGGCTGGGGGGGGGGGCAAGAAAGAGCAGATGTTTGGTCATGTGCCACAGGGGGGCCAGGGGTGTGGTCCCCATGCAAGCCGGGGAGCCGGCAGGGTTGCCATGGTGCTTTCAACAGGGTGGGGGGCGGGGGGGGGACACAGTGGGATGGTCCCTCGTGTGAAGACGTCTCGAATGTGCCATCTGCTCTTCAGCTTCCTGCACGCCTGGGAGCTGCAGGAGACAATGGTGTTTCCCACCTGTCCGGTGTAGATTTACAGGTAACGTGCTTTAGGTAAGCACGTCTGTTCATTCAAGTCCAGCAGCACTTTAAAAATACATCAGCTAGCTGGGAAGGGGGGGGGGGGGTTGAGAGAAAAAAAACACTGCGCTTCCAAATTCAACCTTAACAAAGAAAAATACAGACCCATGTTGTCGTACATTACCGAGCTTCATTTGCTTTGATGTCTGATGCTTTAGGTTAATCTTCTCCAAATAAAACAATGAATATGCAGAAACTGTAGCAGAGTTCCCTCCTGCCGTCTAACGGCAAGCAGGTAGGCTAATTGGCGTCTAATTGGCTGCAGTGTGAGTGACTGCGTCCGCGGGCGTCTGGGGGGGGTCACTAGGCAGGCAGCAGAAGATGGATGTATGCACTAATAACACAATGGCACATTTTCATTAAGCAACAAATGACATGTATTGTAAATGAAAAAAATAAAACAATACTTAGTGTCTTTTAAGCATTAAAAAGCCATCGCTAGCATTGATAAGATGGCTGATTTTAAGTATGCCTGCACCGATGATATAATAAATTTGTGAAATATAGATATTCCAAAATTAATAGCATTAGATAGAATATTATTAACGCCCAGCATAGGCTATCCAGCACCCACCCCCCCACCGTCACAGGGTAAGCAGCTGGAAGATGGATAGTGGGATGGAAAACATTATCAAATTAATAGAGAAAAGTAGGCAAATAATAAGCAACAAATGACATATCAGTTAACTGATAGTAACTGAGAGGCTGTTTTTAGTGTGTGTGTGCGTTTGTGTGTGTTTGTGTGACTGCAGTGTCAGTGTCTCACAAATCCTCCTATGTCCCCCCCCTCCTCCCCCCAGGAGTCACAGATCCCTCTCAGGAAAAACTTGAGATAAGCTGGAGTCATAGGTGCAGCCCGGATGGCGTACTGGAGCGTCTGGCTCCGGGTGGGAACGACAGCCCCGGATCCTTCCGAGATGGATAATCCCTCTCTTTAGCAGGATGGTCGTATGGTCTCACGGGCTCCGTGGCTGTGGACAGACGGCACCCGATCGTACCGCCGCTCCTGGCCGCGCCCAGATCAATTAGAAACCATTAGCGACAGCTCCCAGAAGGCCACCGCCCCAGCGGCTGCCATATTGTGGGAGGGGCTGAGACCGTAGAGCATCCCCTCAATGGAAATCCAGTTACAGCGACAAGGAGATGTGTGTGTGTGCCTCACACGGACGGCACGGAACCGAAAGCCGACAGGGCCGTTTGTATGAAGGCAAAATGGCCACGGAGAGAGAGAGAGCCTGGAGAAAAAGACGAAGAGCAAAGGAGGAGGTTCAGCGATACTCCCCGTTCCCTCTTTAGCTCCCGTCCTCCACTCCACCTCCACTTCCCACTACCTCCTGCACCTTCCCTATGCCAATCTTCCTCAACATCCCATGCCTCCACATCCCAGCCGCATGCTTCCACATCCCACTCTTTGCCCCCACTTCCCACCCCCTTGCCTCTACATCCCATCCCCCTACCTCCACATCCCACTCCCTTGCTTACGCTTTCCACCCCCTGCTTCCACACCCCACCCCCCCCTATAT
>JAABNX020000151.1:8712840-8728124 GCA_015163995.2 Mormyrus lacerda
TATGCCGCTAAACCCCCCCCCCCCCCCCAGCAACACTTCATCGAGGGCACAGGAAGTCAGAGCCGCGACACGGAGTGCGCAGGCAGCCTCCACCTTGTGCACATGAGAGCCGACGTCGCGTCTCTGCACATCACTGTCTTCATTGGCTTCTGCTTCTCTCGGACACACGGGATTCATGCGGGTGAATCATGGTCTTTACCGTGACACCAGCTGAGGCTTGCGGTCCAAATGGCATTAATATGTCATGCTTTTATAATGATACAAATTAATTATTAGTACAGTTGTTTTATTTTGCAATCTGTTAAGAGTTAAATCACTCTAAGGCACGACAGCTGATTCGGCCGAGAGCCGCGAGTCTCGCCCAGGCGTCGCTGCTCGCGTCGGCGCCCTCTGGTGTCTCAGGCTTTGGATGCGCTCCAGGTTGTGGCGTTTTGCCGCCGGCGAACCTGTGTAGGGGCCTTCGTCAGAGCCGAGCCACAGGGGGATCGGAGGACCTGCCACATCCTTTTCCTGCACCTGCATGGGCGATGTGGCTTGGGGGCTGGGCCAGCAGGCCTCACGGCGTGCGTAACACGGAAGCCCTCCCTCTGCCGCATCCAGTGCGTCAGTCAATGCGTCCCCTTTCTCTCCATCGAGGTCAGAATGCTGGTTCTCTAACAGACCAAGCCAAACTTAACATATATCTCCCAGCCCAAAGTGTATGATACGTAAAATACTTCAAATTCAGTATCTAATTATGAGTGGGGTTATTAGGGTTGTTAAAAATGGGTGTTTCTGACTTATGGGGTGTCACATGTTTGTTCTTTAGCTCTCCCTCACTGTCGCCGTCACTGGAAAATCAATTTCTGTATCTGGGACAATCACTACCAGAGTACAGTGAAAGTAAATACAAACGATAGGTTTAACGTTTGGTCTGCTATACTCAGCATTCTAAACGCGTAACAGTTGTACAGTTTTTGGGGTTCCGTAGCCGTGAAACTCGGGGTGTTAAAACAGGGAGCTCAAAGGATGCAGGCTTAATGCTTTTCTACCTCTGCTTAGCTTTTCCTGCTTATTAAGGTCACTTTTCCATTGTTTAACATTATTGTTCACCTGCCACGCTTGCAGGAGACAGCAGTCCGCTGTGTCCTCTTTCCTGATTGGAGCATGCAGATGGCGTAGGTTGAGAGGGTGTTAGCGATTGGTCCTGGCGGCCTCCCATTCACACTGCGTTTGTTCATTCAGTCATTCCTCATTGATTCCAGTGGGAAGGGGCGTGGCCTCGCTCACTGGCCGGGCTGTTGGGAGCCACTGAAACGGCTCTGTTTCCCAGAACAAGGCCATTCTGTCAGGCTGTCGTCTTTAAATTTATTTACGCTCTTCGATGCCTGCAGACGAGAGGAGCGCTAGCAGACACGAAAAAAAAGGTCTTGTACCCCTGTGCTAAAAATACGGGCTCTGTGGAGCCATGGCGAGATATGCGCAGGGTGAATATCAGCAGATGTTTAAAGAATTTGCAGGGGGGGAAAAAGAGGAAGAATCTTTGAAGAGCTTTGGTATGTTCGGGTCTGATGGGAACCATTTCTGAATGCCACAGCTTCCTGCTTTCTTGGGTGTGGGCCTTGTTCTTCTTTATAAAAAGACATATAAAAACTCTTTTTAAAAAAATGTCTTCTGTCAATTCACATGCAGAATAAAGAAAGGTGTCGGAGCCCCACTCCGATTTCTGTGTTGGGTTTTGCCAGACGGCTCCGTATGGTCTTTTCTCCTAAGCCAATTTATTGGTTTGGACTGTGTGTGCAGCAACAGGTTTAAAAGCAGTTAATCGCTTTACAATTTAATTTGGCTGGGTCATGTGACTCGCTGGGGTCAGGTCAGCTAGGGGGTTCATGTTTATTTGTCGAAAATCATGCAGAGAAGCACAATGTTGATGTTTTTTTCCCTTTTCTAAATAAGAAATGAGATGTTTGTGGTGCAGTAGACAGAGACACGGTGACTGGGGAAGAAACAGAGAGTGAGTGGAATGATAGAGAAAGAGTGAGGCAGAGAGAGAAAATGAAAAACCTCATGGTGTTATATTACAGCCGCCGCCAATGGATGAGCAGACAGAAAGGGAAATACTAATTATTACCCCGCAGGGGGAAGATCAGCATTACATATCTGAATGTATGGTATGTTTAGGGGCAATTAAAAAAAATTACTTGAATCTGGACCTGGGGAGGGGGCTTAGATAGCTTTGCTCAGAAGTAGCCCCCATGCCCTAGAATCCCAGATCTGCTGTTGCTCCTATTCCTTCCCTCTGGTGTCGCAGTAAGATGTAGCACTCAGAGGTGCGGGCCTCAAGCCAGAGGCCCCTAGGCGCACTCTGATCCGCAAGTCACTGGCTTTTGGGTGGAAGTGGACCTGGTGGACAGCAGGGGGTAGGAGATGGGGGAGAACAGCTTTTCACACTCTAATCCAGGACTCGAATGAGCGAAGCAGCGAGCAGCACGAGGAGCTTTAGACAGAAGAATCTGCATAATGAAATATGCTTTCAGTCTTTTTTCAGACTTGTAATGAGCTGCTGGATAGAGATGGCAAGCGGCAAGGGGCGTGATCTGAAGGCCGGCCGCTCCTCCAGACGCAGGCGCTATCCAGGGCTCAGAACCAACGCAGTCGATGCCTATTGTCTTGCAGACTGAGCTCTTCCAAGGCCAGCTTTTAGCTAGTGATATGATTAATCTGTCAGCCCCAACTGAGGCACGGGTTCTTGTTAGTGGTGTAGTGTTACAACACCCTCTTGGGAGAAACCGTGCAAAATTAATCGATCACAAGCTGCAGCTCCGTATCCCAATTGGAACATGGCTGCTAGTCTCTACTGATATACAGTGAATTAATTTTCCTATCAATTTAAATGGGGAGTGGCGGTTTTATTACGATGCTGTTCGGCTCTACAGATGCTCCACAGATTGTCATAAGGTGTATGGATCTTTGCTCTGACAAACTGGTATGCATTCCAGTCTCCCCCACCCCCCTTCATATATCTCTCGAATCTGGAACACTGTGCATCTATCAAAGCCAGGTCAAGAACTGCACCCCTTGCAGTGCAACAAAATAAAAGTGTTAACCAAAGATTAAGGATGTCACTCACAAGGCGAGAACCAGCCCTGGTTGGCAGTGCGAGCCCATCCTGGGGAGCACACTCACATGAATTATGGTTTAATTTATTCACATCAGTGTTTCCCAACTGGAAAGCATACAAATGCTTCTCTGCTGAACATAACATTATCACATAAAATGTAAAAAAAAAATAATAAAAAATTCTTAGAAAAAAAACTCACATTAACTGAATATCCAAGTGCCTGAAATGTAAACACATTTTCAAGTATTTAACTATTACACTGTTTAGGTAAATGCTTATATTCAAAGTAAAATAGTGTTATTGTACGGTTTTTCAGTGCTGTTCTGCTCCTCTGTTTACCAGCAAATGATTACAAATTCTCTAAAATTCAGTCAGTAAAACACACACACACACAGACACACATGGAGAACATGCAAACTCCACACTCACACACCTTATTTTACTGACTGTGGGTAGATAATGACAAGTTCTGTTTGACTATAGTTTATTTCAGGTAAACTCCCATTTTTGCTTTTTAAACATCACAATATTTTGCGCAAAAATTATGTCAATGTGAACCTTTTCTGTTATTGTTCAGCTCAATGCACACAATGTACTGTATTATGTATTATGTAAACGGCAGGCATAGTCTTAATTTTAGCAGCGATCATCTAGAGATGCAGGAACTGCAGACGGTATATTAAGCAAGATGATTTAAAGCAATGTAAAGAGAAAGACAAGCGGGGCACTCCAAGAAACTGAAGGGCGCATCATTTAGTTATTCATGGCTAACCTGGCATTACTAGCAGAGTCCCTTCAACCGTAAGGCCGACCACACAGCTGAGGCTATTGCTCTTCATCTGAACCCTCATCTTCCTTCCGTTGTATTGCTCGGTAATCGAGAAGGCTTTTTTAAAAATGGACTTTGACTGAGTAATCATGACAGCTCTACCGAAGGTGCATAATGTACCATGATGATGTCTTAAAGCTGGTGCATCTCTTTGGTTTATATCTGCTTTTCCTTGATCAACTTTCCTTGGATGCAGATCCAGTGGTCATTCTTTAAAGGCTGTAATGACTTGTTTTTCACTCTTGGCATTAGAAGTCATTTATACAGATGCTCATTTTAAGGGCGCCAGTTCAGACCGATGTATCTTTTTTCAAAAGGAAATGTGGATTCTTTTTAACTCATTAATCTGTATTAGATCCCTTACTGAGGCTCATAGAACAACATAGGACAGTTTCCTTTTCTCTATCTTAAGTGAGCAGTTTTTCAAATGCAGCTGAGTTCTTCAGAAGTAGGTTACATTGACCGCAGGACAAAAAAAAAACCACATTCCATGTATGTGTGTTAACTTTATGATGCTAACAAATGCATACAGATGAGCCACATTCAGTGCAGTGTTTCAGAATTCCAGTGGGTGATAGTGGCAGTTACAGAAGTAACAACAATTGTACGTCTGTGAACTTTCCTATTTTATGCCTCGGATCCATGGACGGTTGTATCTGAATCATTTGAGTCTGATTTTGTGTCACAAATATTTAATGGACAGGATGATCTCACTGGTGACGCGGCTGAGGTCAGACGCCTTCCTGGTCTCTCCAGTCAGGTTGTGCACTTGGACAGGATGATCTCACTGGTGACGCGGCTGAGGTCAGACGCCTTCCTGGTCTCTCCAGTCAGGATGTGCACTTTTCTTTCATGCACAGCTGCTCAGAGTGTCCAGGGTCATATTTCACTACATGTTGTGTACAACTGTGTACGTGACTAGTAAACCTCTTGAATCTTGAATCAGATCACAGAGAGGTCCATATATTCAAACAAATTCTGTTTGAACATTACACAGCACAAATACATAGTACGCACATACTGCGTACAGACGCATCATCATCTAACGTGCAGACAAGAGTAATGAAATATGATGTGTTACCTGAGAGTGAGATTTAAAGGGGTTGTATGTTGCTTTAAGGCTGATCCATTGGGTAATGAGTTTAGTTTTGGCCTGCAGGATTTATAGCCAATAGCTAATGCACCTTCTGCTTTCCCTTGTTACCTAGGTCTGGAGCTGCTTGGGTTGTATCCGGAATGATTTGTCCCAGCCACAGTAGGCTTTCCTGGCAATAAGATAAAGAAAAGTGAAAACGAGCCTCAGAGGAATCGATAGCGTTACCGGCGAGGGCACCGCTGTAGAGAGTGCATGACGGAGATCGAGAGCGGCTCTTTCTCCAGGGCCTCGGACTGGGTGTACCATTACAGATAGCCCCGGCTTGGCGATCTGTAAACTTCCAGTTAGGCGCCAGACGATGGAGCGCCAACAAAGTTCCGAAGGAGGCGTCCAGATGGGCCGGAGCAAGGCTGCTGTAGCTGAGGAGGACGGGTCAGCCCACTACACCTGCAGCGTCTGCGGCCGCAGCTTCCCCTTCCAGAGCTCGCTGTCGCAGCACATGCGGAAGCACACGGAGGCCAGGCCATACAAGTGTCCCTACTGCGACCACCGTGAAGCCCAGAAGGGCCGGCTGAAGGTCCACATCCGCAGCCACCGTGTGGGTGTACCCGGACGTGGCCACGAACAGACGGATGCAGAAGGAGATGAGGAGGAGGCGGAGGTGGGGGAACGACAGAGCAGTGAGGTAGGTGTGTCTGAGGGCCTGGACAGCTGTGCCAGCCCCACCAAGAGCACGTCGGCTTGCAACCAGATGGTCAACGGCAGCCCAGAGGGCACCAGGGCCAAGGTACAGAGCAGCAACGCCTGGACGCTGTCTCTTCAGTGCACTGTCTGCAGCAGGAAGTTGGGTAGCCAGGCAGAGCTGGATAAGCACTCACAGCTGTGCCGGCTCTGTAGTCATGTTGCTCAACGAGAGAATCAGCTCCTCGACCACCTCAAGAGGCCTCGCATCCCAGAAGACGCAGCCCCCGGGGTCGGGTCCGAAGGGGAGTCTAGCGAATTGTCCTGCGGCTTGTGTGGCCAGAGCTTTGAGCAGGCCTGGCTCCTGAAGGCCCACACGAAGAAGCACCTGGGCCCCTTCGAACACACCTGCCATGTCTGTGGCCGGCGCTTCCGTGAGGCCTGGTTCCTAAAGAACCACATGAAGACTCACAGTATCAAGGCTAACTGTCGAGGCAAGTCAAGGAGTGAGCTGGAGCCACCAGCCACTATCAACAATGTGGTGCTGGATGAAGCAGTTCTGGTCAGGACTGCCTCTCTCTATGAGCTCTGCTTCAAGTGTGGGAACCTCTTCCATGACAGAGAGAACCTTCAGATCCATAACAGAATTCACAGCCGGGCGTCGCACCTTGAGCGGCAGGACATGCACGAAGGAACCAGCAACCACCCAGACTCGTCAACAGCAAAGAAGCTGTTTTTGGAGTGCTTGAATCTCCAACCCACTGAGGATGGTGGAAACAAAACATTGAAGAGCAATTTGGGCACGCGTATCATGGAGCTGGACCCAGTCTGCAGTTACCAGGCCTGGCAGCTAGCCACCAAGGGTAGGGTGATGGATTCTTGGGACAACGGCAAGGACATTAACTGGGAAGAGGTGCCAGTGGATGGAGATTTGGGCAATGATCAGGGGACAGGAGAGTACATCCTGGTAGGGCAAGAGAAGCGGAAGAGGGATGCAGACTCCCACTATGGTTCTGGCGGTGGCAAAAGGAGGAACAGCGGGAGCCACGCCCAGCACCACAGTGGGAACGGACATGCCCTGGGTGACTTCACCCCTGAGAGCTTGAGTGACTCAGAGTACCGGCCCCCATCTCGAGCGGCCCGGCGCTCCTCACAGAGCAAAGCCACTGAGTGCTTCGAGTGTGGGAAGGTGTTCCGCACGCGCAACCAGATGGCGATGCATGCTCGCACACACCGCAGGGGAGGGGGGCGGGCCTCCAGGGGGGACCATGGTGGTTCCGTCAGTGAGGCCGAGTCGGGCTCTGCCAGCCGCCCCAGCACCCCTCGTTCTGGTTCCTCGCTGCCTGCCTCCAGGGCGGGCGACACCACGCCAGACAGGGTGGAAGAGAAATCCCTGACCACTGTCCCAGGTAAGGACACGGTTTTACAGTTTTTTTAATTATAACTAGTTTGTGTAAACAGAATTCAGCTATATGCTACCAGGTGAACGTTTTGACTTTTTCTATATTTGCATGAGATTTTCTACATCTGCATGTTACTCACTTAACATTTACTAAAAATACGCTCGGTATGCTTTGCTAACAAATAAATTTACAGTATATTCTTCATTTGAGTACTTTATTAGCAAGAAAATGTCACATCTTTTGATTTGTCAAAGTAATCTCCTCTAGCAGTTACAACAGCGCAGAAAATTCGAAGGCATTCTTTCTGCAAGGGACATTGCATACTGCTCTGATTCATAGGATGATCAGATAAATTAGCACATTTAAAGTTAAATGACAGCCTACAATTTGACTATGTCATCACCACACAACCAGATATAGCAGGACATCAGACATGCACTGTTAAATACTCTTTTCATATTATAAAAGAAACATGTATTATTTGACTTATATTTTCATTTATAGTTCACTCAACTTTCCAATGTTTAACAAGAATAAAAAATCAGTTTATGAAATAAATGAAAAAGTGGTAAAACCCTGTGGTGTGAAAAACCTTTTGACTGGTAGTGTAAAGCACGTTGATATATTTCTCTGTATAATCATACTGTGATCTTCAGCCCCGTTTGCTTACTCATAGGTCTTTCCACTTGCTTGCAAGTTTTTTGTTTTTTGCAAATTTGCCGCTCATTTTTTTCTAGTACAAACAGATTAAGATGTACAATTCACAGCTTCATCCAGACTTAATGCTCTGTCATAATACAAGAGAACCAGATTTTTACCAGGGAAACTAATTAATATATTAATATTGAATATAGTCATAATTAATTAAAAGCTCATGAACTGTCTGATATGGGTCGTTTTTATGGCATTGTGGGTAAATAAGGACTGGTTTCCTCCCCGTTGTTGGTCAGGGCCGCCCAGAGAGGGCAGGGTAAGGTCAGAGTTCGGCAGCCGAATAGACGCAGACTCGCTATTGGCTGAGACTAGAAGTCTTATGCTCAGGGGTTATCGGGTAAACCAGAAAGGTGTCGTCTTTGCTTTAGGGTGGGGCTGTACATCAGAGGTGGAAAGTTGAGGTCACCAAAGTAAAATCTAGACCGAGATTTTGTTTCAACCAACCAATTGTGGCTGTCATAGTCACAGAGTACTCAACTGGTTGGCTTAAACAAAGTCATGGTCTGGATTTTTACTTTCTGGACCTGGAATTTCCACCTCTGCTGTACCTGCCGATAATAGCAGCATGCAGCACTCTCTGTCCCTTACAGGACCTTTCTATGTGAGCCACAGCTGTGTCTCCAACTGAAAACAGTTAAAATATGCATGACATTAATACTTGAGATTGGCTCTGAGGACGTGGCCACATTTACTCACAAAGAAGAGTCATTCTCTTCCACCGACCCGTTTCTGTCAGACAACGGGTTTGTTTTGTGCTTATAGTCCATCTCAGCTCCCTGCTTTGGACAGATTCAGCACTAAAAAGCAGCTGTTTGTGAAAAGCCCATTGTTAAAACAGTCCTTCACCTCCAGCTCCCAGCACACAAGAGTGGGAGGCACTAGACACCTAGTGGTCACATTTGGAAGCAGCAGGTGCTATACAGAACATTCTTAGCTCCATTCTCCATGACCTAATCACATGACACATCTCCCAAAGAATGAATGTTATCAGTGTAACATTTTTAATAGATAATAGTCTTCAGATTAGATTAGTCTGAATTCACTTAAGCAGAAACCAGTGGTAGGGGACATACCTGACAAACTAACAGATCTACAGGATCAACTGCGAGAGGCAAAGAATAACTGTATTTTAAAAGTGTGAAAAAAACTACCTCAACATAAAACAGCACCAACACAGATTACTGATTTCACCATACTCACAAGTTGTCATTCAATTCAATTCACTTCAGTTCAGTTCAGTTCATTGTGATTCAGTTATATTAGTATAGTGCCTTTTCACAACATTACGTCGTCTCAAAGCATCTTACATTATTCCTGCCAAAAGCCCCAAAGTTATGCATGTTATTTTGTGGTCAAGAGGCTTGTAAGTGGGAACTCCATGAGAAAACTCAAAACCGAGAGCTGGTAGGTACTCAAGTGGGCTGTCGAACTGGAATCCTGCCCGAAAGGTTACAGGTTCAAATCTTAGCAGTGAGATTTTTGTTGGACAGCCCAGTAACCTGAACTGCATCAGTCATCCAGTGCAATATATATACAGCAGAACCTTGGAACTTGAATGCCTCTTAACTCCACAAATTCGGAAGTTGAACAGGTCTATTGAATTTTGTTTTTACTTACCAAAATCTTGGAACTAAAAGTACTAAAAGTAATGGGTCGAGATGCGTTCAACTTGAACAGGTCGGTTGAGAAAAATCTAGCCTCAATTCGACCATAAACTCTGAACACAACAAAACAAATCAGACCTGCTAAAACCTGTACAGATCGAGACGCGTCTCTGATGGACTGAAACAAAGCTGAACGGACCTACTGGCATGCTGATGTCTATGAATCGCTCTCAGTCTCACGGTGCCTCTCGACAGAGGTCGACTTGTGAAAGCTGTGTTCGGTGTGAATCTTTTTGTGCAATAACTGCTATACATTTAATGATACAGTAATCATGGCCCCTAAGAAAGTTTGCAGTGATAGCAGCAAACCAAAGAGATATGTGTGAGAGTAACTGTAGAACTTAAAAAGGAAATTACAGTGAGACGTGAAGGTGGTGCATGTTTGTCTGCTCTCACTTCGGAGGAAGGGATTGTCATTTATTTCATGTTTATTGCTTTTGTATGTCTGCTTTTTCATATGTCTATTAGTTTTATATTGATTGATAATGCTTTTTATCATTAGTTAGGTAGATCGGTTTAAATATGCAAACATTTGGGGTCTGGAATGGATTAAATTCATTTACATTATTTCTTATTGGGAAATTCAGCTTGGAACTCGACCAAATTGCTACTCAACCACCCTTCTAGAATAAATTGAAAAAATTCAAAAGTACCACTGTATATCATCCCATCCCGTTGTATTTTTCTCCCAGGTCCATAGTAACCAATATACAGTCATGGGGAGTCACCTGAAAGCGGATGCAGTAGGGGCATTAGAGGGTGTATCAAATCGCGTGACAGGCACAGGAGAATGGGCAGCACTGCCAGCCGTGTGTCGAGCCACTGTACGTATCTGCCTTTTAACACAGTATGCAAACAGCAACGTATGCATGGCGGACAGCTACAGTAGGCAGTACACTAACGGAACAAAGCCAGAAATAACACAAATCAAACGGCAGAGGCATACTTTTGATTTTTACTAGCCTGTGTGTTTTTTTAGCATTGGGGTAATGAGCCACAAACCTACAGTGCAGGCGGTTGATCAAGGTTCTGTGTATCGATTAGTTGCCCTTGTCCGTCGTTCCCCATGTGGTCCAAAAAGGAGTGTAAATTTGTGTGGGTTATTTTCCAAGCCGGGGCTGAGCTGCAGTCTGCTGAGGGCCCCCCCCCCCAAAGGCTTTCCTTTCCTACCCCCCCATGTTTACTTTTCATTTCCCACCAAACTTGCCGTTTTCTTTTTGCATCCACTCCCATCCCAGCTGGATCGCATTTGTCCCCAAAAAGTACATGGACTCCCTAATAAACATCCTATCCAGCCCCCCTGTGTGTGGTCACATGGTTCCGTACGAGTCGCAAGTTAGAGATGTCTGTGCCGTGAGCTTGAGTGTCGGGAGAGTCTCCAGGCACCATCGTGGCCGGCTTACCCACAATGCCGCTGCAGTGTCCACGCCGTACTCTGGCACCATCGCGGCCGGCTTACCCACAATGCCGCTGCAGTGTCCACGCCGTACTCCGGCACCATCGCGCCCGGCTTACCCACAATGCCACTGCAGTGTCCACGCCGTACTCCGGCACCATCGTGCCCGGCTTACCCACAATGCAGCTGCCGTGTCCACAGCATACTTCAAATTTCAGTGTAATGTGACCCAGACACCCGTCACAATAACCTCATATAAACTGCATGCTGTTCCTGCTGTTCCTGCTTCTCTGGGGCTCACGGGGGCCGGGGGGGGGGGCGTGGGAAAGAACAGTGGGCAGGATGGGGAGGGGCAGAGATCTCTGTTGCCTCCTGTCACGACTGAGGTTCACCAACCCCAGGCATCCCAGCACTTTGCCGATTGAATCCAGACGGCTGCCTGCCCCCCTCTTGGCGTAAGATACAACGCCATCAGTGGGCGGGGGGGGAAGCGGCACCACAGACGGGCTCGCTGCGCGTGTTTAAACATTGCTGCCCCCGGAGGAAGCCCAGGTCACTGCTTCCCAGGGTCTGGTGTTCTGCAGCTTGCAGAGATGGCCTCCTGTGTCCTGCTCCCTCCCTCCCCAGGCGCTGAGACATGTGGGGGAGTGCTGAGAAATAAGAGCGGCTCATCGGGGTGAAAAAAGCAGCAAGATTAGTTGTGCACCATGTCTCAGCATTTTTGAGGTGAATTGTAAGGGGAGCTAGGAATGCCATGAGTAACAGTCAGAGGATGAAAAACTGCTCTAAAAGTGGTGCTACAGTGCCATCTTGTGGCGGTGTGCACTAAATGACTCCATTATTCTTTATATAAACATCATGTACTGCTGCTCATTTTTTGTTGTCCCATCTTACTTCTGCTGCCCTTTTCTCACCACACATGTACACCTATTAGAAAATCATCCTTTTGTTTCATTTCGCTCTTGTCAGATGAGAAGCAGCACGTCCGCGGCCTGTGTGAATCTAGAAGCGGGGACTCCACCACCTTGGCCACGCACCTGCTTTCCCAGCATCCCACAGGTGGCAGTCTGGGCAAATCGGGCACTTTGGGGGGAGAGGATCTCTGTAACAACCCGGGCCTGAAGAGAAGGCCGACGCCAGCTTGTTCGGGCAATTCTGCCCCCTACTCTTCTCCTGAGAGGGTTGGGGTTGAGCGTCCTCAGCTGGTAACAGGTATCCATAGTGTAAAGGTCAAGGAGAAGCCCAGACTTTCAAAGGAACCCCCCATTGCTGCACTTGATCTGTCGATATGTGTGGGTGCCCCACCTGTGGGCACTCTGGCGCCCCCTAAAGACGCCCCACCTGGCCACGAGTGCTCTTACTGCTCTTATGTCACCCACTATCCTGAAGTGCTCTGGATCCACCAGACTGTCGCTCACAAGGTGAAGAGCAGTGCCCTGATCCCCTGCTGGGCCCCGCGCTCCAGGCCCAAGGGGGCTTCGGGTATTCTGGCATCTTGGAGGCGGACTGGACCCCCACTTGCCTCTGGCGGGAAGGAGTGTCCTGCCCTCCCTACCACCCGCTCTGCACGTACGCAGCCCCCTAATTGGGAGAGATTGACCGGCGGACCCAGGGGAAGCACGACCACAGGATCTGGGTCTCAGGGGTCCACATCAAGCCGGATCAGCCGGTCCGGGGTGGAAGAGGCCCGGCAACTGCGACCCAAGTCCGAGACGCAGACCCGGCCTGTGGAGAGGAGCCCCGACACCCCCCTGCCATCACCGGCGAGCCCCAAAATGGGGGCCCGACCAGCAGAAAGACAGCCGCTTCCCCAGGAGGGCCCGGGCTTCATGCTTTCCAGCAAACAGAACATGTCCCACCACGCCCAACCCCCAGGTCTGCCTCCGCCCCCGGCAATACAGTCTCAGGCCAAGATGGGCAAGCAGGACCCGACGAGTCCAGGTGGACGGAACACAGGTGGCTCGCAGACGCGGGGAAGCTCCGTCATGGGCTCCCCCCTGTCGCATCCCGCGACCAAGTACGAGTCAGCGCCCAACTCCCCAGCGGACATTCTCAGCTTCCTGAAGAACTGCCAAGCCCATGACCTGGCCACGCTCTACCAGCGCTGGGGCTCCTCCAATCCGCTTCTCACTCACACAGGTAAGTGGGTGTGGCCACACCTTAAGTAGGCAGGGCCAATACGGTTGCATATAACTGCCCATGACAGTGAATGGTATCATGTGTGCTTATGTGTGCGTGTGTGTGTTTATACATCAACCAAACCCAAATGCATGGAGCTATCGGGAATGTTATCCCCTCCCTGACCAGCTTTGCTCACTCCATTAATTAGCCGGATAATTACCTGATAGCTGACAGATGACGGATGGTCCTATAGAGTATAGGTGCCAGCAAAGGTACTCACTTCTACAGTCACTGTAGATCGTTGCCTGATGTGCCACATTACATGCAATCTAATTAAGTAGTACTGATGAGTAACCGTCTCGCTCACCGCGTGCAGCAGGTAAAGGAAAGCCGACACCGCCAACTCGGGCCCTGGCACCAACATGGCTGCTAGACACGTATCGGATACACCAGGACACCTGCTGAAGCTCCTGAGCTGTTCCAGATCCACGGCATCAAAATGGAGGCCTCTGAGGACCCCGTCTGAGGATGACCTCCTGTAGACCTCCTCACCTAGACCTCTTAACTTTACTTAAACTGTCGCAGTGCATATTTCATTTAGGTGGAAATACTTTTTCATCTGACCATGGCAGAGATTTATGACTTCGCTGGCAAAGCGGGACTGCGGGTTCCCTTTTCAAAGTAATAAAATTTGCACAGTACAAAACAATACATTGTGTGTAGCTACAGATTTAGGTCCTTGGAGTGACTCTCAGCTGGGGACACACAGATGTTTTAACCTCCCCAGCAACTACAGCCAGCACTGTGTTTCTGCCCCCTGCTGGTGATGGAATGTGATGGAAGCATCGCCTTCAGGATCCATCCGTCACGTTCAGTTAGCCGCACCAGAATAGTTGTGAAACCGTCCTTCCCAAAAAGGGCTGTGTTTTTTTTTTTTTTTTTTAGGTTTACGCTCGCAACGGAATGCAAAAGGCCCCATCTCTGAGCGTATGCCTATCCATGGAGCACATTCACGTGTGGTTAAAAATACTGACGGCGGCTAGAATTCTGAGTAATGCGCAGAGACAGGCAGCCCGGCACCACGATGCCCTCAGCCAGAAAGCCACTGTGACAAGCTCAGGTTAGATCCACTTTGGATTTCACCTGACAGCACAAATATGTAAAGTACCACTGAGCAAGAGAGAGAAATTAAATTAAGGCAGCAGCTTCTTAGAAATCCGGCATTCACAAAACCCACGTTTCTGCACGATTTCTCTGCAGAGACTGCTTATTTCTAAGGTCAAGTGGGACAATTTAACATGGGAAACTGCTCTATCTGCCACCCCTCTCCCTGTTATATGGGAAATTACCGCGCGTCTAAGAGTCGGCGAGGGTGATATCACGGCCCAGCGCGGCCCCTTTGAGTCAGACTAGGTAGTCACTTTTGAGAAAGAGGGACGGTTTTGCTTCTCTTTGTGTCCCCATTTATTTTCATCTTACTGGTGGAGGGGGCCGTGTCCCTACAGGGCCGGAGAGGGGGTGCGGTGTGGGGCAGTCACAAAGGGACAGCTGGATGGTCTGGGCCCAGGTAGGGATGGGGTACAGGTGTAGCTGTAGTTAGGGCACGGTCAATTTGTGCACCCACATAGGTGTGCAGCTACAGGACTCCTGTTCCTCTGAACCCCCCCCCCACTTGGAGTTGGCAGTTGGCCATCGAGGTGACGGCTGAGGAAGCAGAGAGAGAGAGAGAGAGGCAGAAAGGGAGAGATAGAGAGGGAGGGAGAGCGAGACAGCCGGCTGACATGTGACACGCCAGTCCTGGAGCGGGCACGTGACGGGTGACGCCTCTTAATTGTCTGTAATTTATGCGGCTTGGTGGCCTGTTCGCGTCTGGCTGTCAGGCCCCGCTTCATGTAGCCTGACAGCAGCCATCCAGGCCCCGGAGGTAGCCCCACATAATGACACATTAGACATACTAATGATGTTTCCTCTCTCCATTTTTTTCTGCCCAGGCATAATGTTGTCTTCTTTAACTTTAATTTTCTAACCCCCCCCAAGGAATGCTGAGGTCACTGGCCCACCAAGGAGACTACATCTGCCGCGATTGTGGAAGGAGCTTCAGCCAGCCCAGCCACCTACGCACACACATGAGGTCACACACAGGTGCGTAAGGCGGAGGCGTGCATCGGCGGGAGTGCGTGTGAGGGGTGTGCGGCTCTGAGCTGTGCGTGTGAGGGGTGTGCGGCTCTGAGCTGTGCGTGTGAGGGGTGTGCGGCTCTGAGCTGTGCGTGTGAGGGGTGT
>JAABNX020000151.1:8728224-8740364 GCA_015163995.2 Mormyrus lacerda
GCGGCTCTGAGCTGTGCGTGTGCACGTGTGCCCACATGTGGGTGTGTTGCGTATTTGTACCTGTGTGCATTTTCCCAAATTCCCGGACAACGTAAATCTTAAAAGACAGACGGGTTTGCTCCCCCCGTACGTCAGCTCTGTTCTTTGGTTCTGGGTTGCATCTTTCTTTGTGATTCTAGCCGGCGAGGGTCCGTATGCGTTATTATTTAGATGCCAGTTAGGGAGTTTGCGCTACTGTTAATAGAGCTGGTGGTCTGGGAGTTCAGGAGCCCCCGCCGCATCAGGGACGCAGTGGGGAAGCCAGTGTCGTGGGCAGACGGGTTGGCCGGTGGGCGAAGGCTAGTGGGCACGACGTCAGACGCGAGAGTGACGTATGGGCATGCCAGGGGACAGGGCTGCAGAAATGCAGAAAGGGGCCTCCCCCCCCCCGTCTCACCCAGAATCGTAATTAATGTTGTCAGTGCCGGTGTCCATTAGAGTGCTCGCTAACCGCACGCGTCATGTTCAATTGGCGGTTTCGGGCTATGGGATAGCCTCTCCGTCCTCAAGCGGGTGGTGGCAGTCGGAAACGATCTCTTAGGATGGCGGCTAGCTGAAGGTCTCAGGTTTACGCCCCCCGCACACCCCCCACCAAACTATGAGTGTCGTGTACAAATGCCAGTTTTAGTACACAGGCCACTCTGGCACCTCCGCGGATCCGAACTGTGGCTCTGAGGCTCTGGTATTAACTGCCCCCCCCCCTTGTTTCCACACTACCTGCCACTGGGGCGCTTTTCCCATTCGAGACACGCGCAGCCCACGCGGGGAACCCAAATCCCATCACCGCTGGCAAACAGAAATCATATGGTGGAGCCACACGTCTCTTCGTGAGGCTGGTGACCCCCCCAGGAGACCGCAAGCCTGGGATGGAATTGGGGGTGTTCATTAAAGAAAACATAACCACTGCCAGCTCAGCAGCCTTTGGAGGGGCCTGCCGCTTCCTTGGGGTCCAATGTAGCCTTTACCAATATTACCTTGTTAGAAGGGGAGGGGTGGTAATTACATGTTGAACAGAAGATATTTGAAATTACATTTTGGTCTGGGAAAACCATTCAAATGGCATTTTAATATTCAGTGCTCCGTCTCGGTAATGAAAGCCGCTCAAACCGTAATTACATACTGGATGTCAGTTTTGTTCTTTTTATGTAACCAAAATGGATGGTCCTCTGTTTCGTTCTCATCAATTTGGCTTCTTTGTTACAGACATGCTATTAAAACTTTATCGATGTAAATTATAATTAGGAAGGAGCCAATGGCTAGCTCGATTATAATCTTTGGCTGGTCTTCACGACTCATCAAGACTGAAGCACGGCTGGTAAGGAACCTGGGTACATTTTCAGCTTTGTAAGTGCAGTTTCCTGCCTGCAACTGTCAAACAAAACTGCAGATGGTGCAGGGAAGATGTTCCCTGCAAAGGAATGACAGAAAAATCATGTACTGGTGATGCTGGCAAGATGTGCTGATAGAATAGGGAGGATCACATTGCTGTCCTGTTACCGGTCCATGTCGGACCACCATCCCTGTGTTTCTGTTAAGCCCAGAATGCATCCTCTCATTCACTCCCTTATCAGGGATTACTGATAGCACATATCGGCTACAGAGTAACCTTGGGTTGTTGATTGAGTTCCGCAAAGCACACAGTTAAAAAAAATCCTCCTTCATTTTAAGTATTCAGCTTGGAAGAAATGGTTTCAGTTGAATCAGAAGCATACTCTCTCTAAATCCCAGAATATAGCGCTCGGAAGTTCTTAATTAGCTCCTACTATGCTTAGATCACTTGAGGATGTGTCACTTTGAATTAATACAGCTTAATGGGGAGCCTTACAGAACTATTAAAATCATTTGCCCTTAAATGATGACATGGTTTCGTAATTTTGCGCCAGTGTGATACATCCAAACCACAAGTCCTCACTATACAGTAGCAAATGTCTGAACGTCATAGGATGCTAGATATAACTGAGTAGGCATGAGTTTACATGCGAGTTCTTCTTGTACATGTTTAATGGTACATCTCAATTTTTTATTAAATGTGGGTGTAATCTGTCTGGGTAGTATCTTTACATTATCTATTTGGGATCTGTATGTGATTTCAATCTACTCCTAGCTTTCTGTATGTGACATGTATTATCCCCTGATTTCTTGCGGGTTTTCCCTAGATACTGAAGTCTCCTGCCAGAATCAACACTCCACATCCAGCCATCCATCCATATATCTTGGTCAGGGTCCCAAATAACCTGGAGCGGCAGAAGACCGGGGTACACCTTGGCTTGGATGACAGTAACCTAGTAACCTAAGGATATATTATGCTGCCTAAGGATAGCACTTAATTAACAATAAGCTTGGAATGTATTTCTGCATCGTGATTCTGCTCATCAGGTTATGTATGTGTCGTGGGGTCGACACAAGAAATTAAATGGGAATTTTTTTGGAAGTATTACCATGCAAGACCATTTCTGGTATTCTGGAAATTTCTGCTGCGGAAGGCTTTCCACTGTTGCCCTGGTTACATCCTTTCTTGGTCCATCTTTCCTAAGACGCCATGAGTGGAGATTAATGAGCCTGATGATGAATGGCGTGGCTTCAAAGTGGGGGCCCCGGACACCATATGGCAGCACCGGGGGCGACCAGGAGCACACTGACGCCGGCCGCTCTGCTCCATTGTCTGCTTGCTGGGTGCTGCACGCCTGTTCAGCACGTCTCAAAGCGAGACGGGCAGCAGGATTAATGCCGAGGTCTAATAGAGGAGCAAACATTATCTTTATTTCCCAGGGATTTACGGCACGCCAGTCACATGGTCCACGCGATCATGAGGTTGCTGTGCTCCGGACCTGGCCGCCTGGTGTTAGTGCTGAGGTTGTGTCGCCGGCGTGTCCTCGCTTTGTAGCAGACTGCGTTGAAGGTGTGGGGGCCAGCTGGACCTCCATTATTCAGCATGGCCTCTTGCCTCCGTTCAGTGGAGAAGGGGGCATCTATGCATATGCAACAGTAGTCTGGGCTCTTATTGTCAGCACGTCACATATTTCCTTTTCAAGGACTCCAAGGACTTCAAAACAATCACATGCACACAAACGCACACACACTAAGAACCATTTATCTTTCTACATGTACCAGAAATATATTTTCTTGTACACATTTTTAAATGCTGCCATGACCTTCTGTTTGCAATGTTGACAGAGGCTGAAATATAAATTAGTTTGATTCTATTTTTTTATCAAGTATGATAACTAAGTGCTTTTGGATGCATATTACTGAAAAAAAAAATCACTATGTACGGAAAAATGAAGAGCACATCTATATATCTGCCTTGTGTGGGTTACAGTCAGCCTGGAGCTTATCTCAAGCATAGCTCTGGATCAACATGAGATGGAGATAAGTGTCATCTACCTGACTTGTGTCATTTACATTTCATCACAACATTGTACGTGCCTTTGCAGGTTAGAGCTTTGTTTCTGTGATCAGAATGTTTAAATCCTGTACAGTTGTCAGCAGAGTGATGTCACCACTGGGCCCTTGAACAAGACCCTTAACCCTAACTCCTCCAGGACTGTCTGACCTTTGCTCTTGCAATTCACCTCACTTTGGATAAAAGTGGCTGCTAAATAAATACATTGTTTCTGTGTAGTTTTCCTTCAGGAAATCACTCACTGTTCATTTGATGATGAAACTGAATTGTTGTTGCAATTCTGTTGTGTTGAAAAGCAACACTGGGGAAGTCATTTTGCGAAAGACACCCCCTTCAGGATTCAAATTTCTAATTTTATGATGTCTGGCAAGTCGGTTTTTCTCTGAGAGTGTTTGTTTTCTCCGCCATTCATTGCACGCCACTTTTGCCAAATGCCCTCTCATTAACATAACAAAAAAGTTATAAAATCAAAGACAATATACCTTATTAATCTGTCACAAAGCCAGTCTTTTGAATAAGATGGCCAAAGAAAGGTTATTTTGCGAGGTGCCACTCAGAAATCTCAGTTATTTCTGCCCGGTAGCAGCAGGACAAAGGTCTAATCTGGGCACTTTGTCAGTGGCTTTGAAGAGTGACGCGCTGTGTCACCGCTGATTTGGAGGTTTTTTGAGAGAGAAATGATGCTTGTGCACATTTCGCTACTAAAGCCCAGTGTAGGAGTGACCCATCCTCACACACACAGGGACAGGGGTGACTGATGCAGACACCCACAGATGTGCACATTGTTCATTTAATTTATATTTTGCTATTCATCTATTAATCCTGCACCCTGCAAAATATTTGCACTATGTGTGCTCTGTTATACTTTTTCTACAGTTTTCGCTCCATGCGTTTGCATCCGTACATACCTCGCCCTTGCATGTCAACAAATGCATGTCAATACGTATGATAACAATGTAAATATTATCATATAGACAGAAACGATCACACAGATGAAGAACTTAACATTTTACCCAGGGTGTACATTAATAGATAAGAAAGAAAGAAAAAAATTGGTGTTAATGACACTTTACTTGTCTGTGCTTAATTCGTCTCCTCCTTCCAAATAAGAACAAAACCGATGAAAATGACCTGTTTTAAAAAAATGCTAATTCTAGCAGAAGTCTCCTAATCAGGCAAACAAAACACTGTCTTGACTTAATTAGGCGGCATTGAGCAACGGCTTGAGTGGGAAAGCAAACTTGATTAAAATTATACAGCACAGCCGTGCCACACGGCTAACGATGTGATTGAAACTAAAGAAAATGAAAACAATTTGGCAAAACTTCTGCAGCGAGACCTGAACTGCCAACACAATGTCTGCTTTATCCCCCTTTAAGGGCATCTACCTGTTCACCCCTGGAACTTGAATCTGGACTGGTCCACAGAATTTTACATTTTTAAAGTGATTTTCAGGGTATTTAACAGTAATTATTGGGGGAATGACAATCCAAAAAAGAAATTAGCCAGTCTTAAAATGTTGAAAACCAGGGTAAAAGTGGTGCAATTATTTTACAGAAATCTAATTAGAATGCATTAAAGAGATTTTTTTATTTGCATATGCAAAGTATGACCTTAGTTGCAGCGTATGTAGGCTATATCAATTACCTTGATTTTCTGTGGTATGCAGACTGTACTATTGTGATTATAACACTGGTAAAGCGTAGAGGCCCCCTTCTCATTGATTATTTTCAATTTTTATACTTTTTAACAAAATATATTAGCCATTTAGTCTGCTTTGGACTCTACCAATGTGATGTAAATAAACGATTTAGAATCTTTATGCTTATACAGGTAACACGTAATATTTTGCAGCCTGCCTTATAACAATGCATTGTGTTTTCAAAGGTATTAACCCTTGTATACTAAGTGTTTTTAGTTCTTAATAAAAGCGCATTGTCACAAAATCATGTGACAAAGGTAATTTGTTACTGCCTGGCAAAACATTTTTTAGCACAATAACTCCTTTTTTAAAACAAATCATATGGTGGAAACACGTAGAGCACCCATGTATAATGCATTATAATGCATTCATAAAGTATTTAACAGATGGCTATAACTTTATAAAATGGCATAACACATTATATTTATTATGCATTATGAATTCTCTATGAAGCTCTCATCTATAATTCCCTATAGATTGTTTCATAATGTATTATAATAGCTTATACTGACCATTGTAATGCATTATGAAGGAATCTATAGTGCAGTATAAATTGCCATTAAATGTTCAATAACAATTATTAGATATGAAAGTATATAACAATTTTGTGATTGTTTTCATGGAATCATGGTCTTTTCCTGCATTATATACCTAAAGGGCTCTTTGCACGTCAGCTTCCGCGTTCATGGAAATGCGGCTCGCTCATTTATGGTCAAACATCATAGTTTAAAAGTATGGCAGCACTGGTAATTTGTCAGTGTTCTAATTGAAGCTGTTCAATATTCAAATTTGTGTTATATAGCCTCATCAAAGCTTATGATAAACTGCCATAAAACAAGCCATTGAGATGCTGCAGCAAACGCTTTCAGACAATGTTGTCAAAATACGCTGTATAAACAAAATTGAATATTTAGGTACAGTATTATACTGTATTATATAGTGTATTTTAATTATACACAGTTCAGTAATTTAAATTGTGCAGTACTTTAATTTGAAAAATGTTTGAAACGGTTGTACTATTTTTTGCAATCAAAATTAGGGACGCTGTTCAATTTATTACCTATTATTCATGTAAGAAATATACGTGTCAGTTAGACTGAGACATAAACAAGAAAAAATCGGTTATGATGATCATCCGATTAAATAATCAATTTCGCCCAGGCAGATGTGTTCACTTTAAGCAGTAAAGTAAAATATATTATATGAAATAAATTATATAAAATGTGAGTAATTACATTGGATTTGTCCAATTTCCCAGAGGTATGCGTGGAAACTTAAAACTCGATTGTATTTTGAGGACAGGGCGCGCTTAGGAAATTATTATTATTGTTTTTTTTAGCTTCTGAAATACAGGTTTATCCTTTCTTGCGCTCATAGTTACTCAAACCGGAAGCAAGTGAGCCGTATTTCGCACTGGTGGATATGACGTCACTGCTTTACGTGCAAAGAACCCACTGTTAGTTTTGACTTAATACCTGCAATGCAAATCACACTCTCGCTCTTGTTATACAGAGACCTAATGGCCCAAAGCAGAGGGCCCAGCATCCTATTCTTTCAAAGCACCCCCTACAGGACCCCCACAAGGGACATCGTTCGAATGCCTTCTCCAAGTCCACAAAATACATGTAGACTGGTTGGGCAAACTTCCATGAATCCTCCAGTATCCTTATGAGGGTGAAGAGTTGGTCCAATGTTCCTAGACCAGGGTGGAATCCGCATTACTTCTCATAGATCTGAGGTTCAACCAATGGACAGACCCTCCTTTCCAGTACGCCAGCATCCAGCATAAACTCAAGGTGAATCTCACCCACCCCCAGAGCCTTACCACCGAAGAGTTTTTTTGACTACCTCAGTGACCCTAACCCCAGCAATGGCCGAATCCTCCTTTGAGTCCTCTCTACTTATTCTAAGCAAGGCATGTCAGTGGGATTCAGGAGGTCCTCAAATTATTTATTCCACTGTTTTGATTGCATCATTAGTTGTGCACAACAGTAAAACATCCCTTCTCGAAACAGCATGGGAGAAGCCCTGTACATTTCCCACTCCCAATGACAGTTTTTCAGAATGTCTTTAAGGATGACAAAAGTAATTTTCAATAACGCATCACTCTTCAAACCTTTCCCACACAGTTGCTTCCTCAACTGCCAAAATGTAATTCCACTTGACCTGATGGTACCTGTCAGCTGCATCCACAACTTAACTAAGCTCAGAATGCCCTGATGGCTCCCTTTACCGCTGGTGTCCACCACCAGGTTCAAGAGTTGCTGCCATGACAGGCACTGGAAACATCAACAATGGAGTCACAGAACATAGCATATTTATATCAGTATTTCTCCTGTTTCTGCTACACCCTAGGGGTGTTCTGGCTCACTGTTGCCCTGTAACTTTGTTTTGGGTCTGGCTATAACTACTAGTCAGCTTGTTTAATAAGTCAAGCACTTGCACCTGTTCCTCATTTATTACCTCTTGCCCAGTATTTTTAAGTCTTTGTTTCCTAACTCCCAAATGCAACGTTGTCTCTTATGCCAAATGAACATTGCCAATGCCGCCCTCTGTTACTGATTCTGCCTGACTTACTGCCAGGTGGTAGAGACTGTCCAGTTCAATGACCTCAGGATTGCATCTTTGCTTTTGCAGAAGATGTGGTTCTGTTAGCTTCACTGAGCTGTGACCTCCAGCATGCACTTGGGTGGTTTGCTGCTGAGTGTGTGATTGTAGATGGGGGTAAGGATCTCCAGCACTTCCAAATCTGAGGCCATAGTTCTCAACTGCCACAAGTGCAGGAGTCCATCCGATTATGTCAAAGTCATGTTTACGAGTGAGGAGAAAAAAGGAGCAGTACATTGACAGGCAGATCGGTGCAGCCTCAGCAGTCATGCAGGCGTTGTACCGGTCTGTCATGATAAAGAGGGAACTGAGTCAAAAGGTAAAGCTTTTGATTGACTGGTTGATGTACATTCCTACTCTCATCTATGGTCATCAATCTGTGTATTGACCAACTGAATGAGGTCACATATACAAGCAGTGGAAATGAGCCTCTTTCACAGTATAGGTTGAGGTGCTCTTACAGTAGGAGGGGAACAAAGTAGAGCCAATGCTCCCCAGCATCGAAAGGAGCCAACTGAGGTGGTTTAGGAATTGATGTAGGATACCACCTTGGGGAGGTGTTTCTGGTTTGTCAAATCAGGTGGAGATTCCAGGGCAGACCCTGGACATGCCTTGGTATTCACCTGCAGGAGCTTGAGGGGGTGGCTGTGGAGGGGAAAATCTGAACATATCTGTGCTTTGACTGCTGTACTTGTGATCTGGATAAGTGATGGATGGATCGATGGATCGATGGATGGATGCATGGATGAATGGATCGATGGATGGATGGCTTTATCAGTTTAATGTCTTCACTTTACTGTGCAGCCACACTGGGCTCCACAAGCAATTGTTCTGTTTCTCCATGTGAGCCAACCCAGGTACTGTAGGTTCAGGAAGAGCAGTAGAGGAACACTGCAGGAAAGGGGGCTTTCAGCACTGTCTCTGATTGTTGTACTGTAGCAAAGTATACTGACCAGTCTAATGCCTGTTAGAGTTAATGTTTACTGTAATGTTTGTGTGTAGAAGATGCAGTGAAGGACTTTGAAATCAGTAACAGCAGTGTGAGTGTTAAAGAAGTGTCTGGGACCAGTTGGAAGAATCTGCCTCTCTCTGGTCTTGTTTCTGACCTTGTGGCTTAGAAGAATCTCCTGTGTAATGAAAAAGAAGCATTACTTGTGACCTGTAACTGCTGCAATATTAGGTCTGAAGTGAAAGACTGAAGTAATGTAAGCATGAGGAATTTAATATAAAATGCGTTCAGTTGGTGAAAGTCTTTTAAGACAAGTTGAAATGCAATTTTCTTGGACAAAACAGTTGGTCACTGTGATGTGGCTCAAAACAGTACAGTCCGCATGAAGCCCTAAAGTTATTATTCTGGTAGACTGAGGCTATTATCTCATCAAACCTGCAACTGAAAACTCACCAGACCAGTATGGCTGGAGTAAAAAGGTCATCTAGTCACAGAGAAAATATCTTAAATGTCATGACATACCGTGCATGTACAGGGAGGGATGTTTAAAACAACTTGGGATAGAACTGGATATGCCGCCCTGGGTGTACCCAGCTTTCTGGGATAGGTTCCCGGCCCGTCTGCCCTGCTATCCAGGAAAAGTGGGTGGAATATGATGGATGGATGGAGAACTGTAGCAGAGACGTTCATATTGTTGCAGTGATGGGGCATGGTGCGGGCGGGAAAAGGTGCCGACCCACTTGCGACTCAGAGACAAACAAGGGTGTATTGAATTAAAATAAGAACATTGGGGAAGAACTCAAAATAACAGGACCACGGGGGGTCAGAACCAAAATATGAAAAAACACATATTAACAAACTATAGAAATCATAACTAAACAGAACTAGGGAGCAGGACTAGGGAATCCAAGTAGAGCACAGAAACTAGGGAACTTGAACAAATGCCAAAACTACATATTTGGAAACAGGGAATTATGACACACAACTGAATGGTAACACTAGGGGGGACTAGGAACATAAACACAAGCAGAACAATTAAACTAGCGACAAATAGGAGAAACAAAACTGAAACCCAATAAACAAAACAAGTGGGGCTGGCCTCAAAGCCAAGACTGCAAGGTTACAGCCTTGGTACCAAACATTCAACCCATTAAGCTATGTGGTAGCCTGGAGATGAAGGGAAAAACACTAGAAACTAGTATGAAGACAGAGGGATCAGAATGGCCAGCAACACCTGCTGGCTAAATGGGGACGGAACACATAGGACAGGGATGGACGCTCACTGACCTTGACACATATGCAAAATCAACAGATGACTCTAAGAGTGTGCAGTAAATAAGAAAGCACATTCTTCTTATCAATTCATACCAGTACATACCTGTGACCTCTTTGTTACAGTACAGCTGCATCACATGTTAAAGAAAGTATTTGAAAATGAAATAATGCTAAAGACGGTCACAAGGTATATAAAAGACTCCCACTTATGCTGACAGGGCTTTCTAGCTGCAAATGTTCACAATAATAACTGTTCATATACTGATGACATTTTGTTATGCATACACTAGTTTTTAGATAACTTTCATGTTGGCAGCAAAATTATGATTATTGTTTCCAATACTAAATTGAAGAAAACATATTGATTGAGGCAAGCACTCATATGGATTTTATAATATGGGGCAGATTTTACATTTTTATTAATATATTTTACAAGTATCACACAAGTCAGGTTGGGAGATCAGCATCAGACAGAGTCCCTGGCCTTGCTTAAGGGCCCAACTGTGAAATCACTCTGTCAGATATGGGATTTGAACCAACAACCTGCTGGTCACGGACACAATTCCTGATTCGCACAGCCAGACAACGAGCAGAATACAAATATTAATCTTATATTCTAATACTAAACTGTATGCAATCAACTTACTGTAAACATTACTTACCATGGCATATGTAAAACTAATTTTTTGCCATTTGTTTTATTTCTTTGGCCCAACCATTAACTGATGTTGTGGGTAAGCTGTCGTGTTCTCCCGGTGTTTACTCAGATTTTCTCCCCAAATGGTTAACTCTGAGTCTTTACATTTTGAATATGTGTCTTGCAGTCAGCTGGCATCCTTTCTAGGGTAATCCTGTTCATCCAGTGCATCCTGGGTAATTTCAAGGTTCACCACGAACCTGCTCTGGATGGCTTTTAATTTTTTTGTTCAGTCTGCTGCATTCTTTTATTGGCATAGGAATTAAATCAATCACAATTTAAGGATAAAACAGTAAAATATTAGAATGGTGCAGGCTGGTTAAATGCATATGGTTCATTCTGGAATTGGAGGACAGTTTAGGCATTAACAGTCTTTTGAAAATTTTCCTGCTATTTTGTCATTTTAAGAAATGGGTGATGGACCACCACAAAAATGGATTCATCCACCTCAGACGCGCTTTTTATGAGATTTTTTTGATAAGTGCTCTGCTTGGTGCAACCCTGCCACCAATACTCAGGAACAGGAAAAAAAGCATTTTAAAACCTTATTTTTATATAATCCTTTACCAGTGAGTAAAATAAGTCATATTCAGACTGAATACTCAGTTAATTTCAGATAAGAGTTTACACATATAAATCAAAGCAACTTTTTAAATCCAACTGGCCCGTCATGACAATAGTTACGTTTTCACAAATTTCACAATTTATTTTCAAGTATTTCATCACATACAATGCATATAAATCATTCAAACTATTTAAAAAAATCTGAATATCTAACATTTTTGCAGGAAGAATAGGATGCCTGAAACACTTTATCGCTTGGTATCCTCAGTGCCAAAACATCTTTTAAGTATTGCGAGAAGGAATGGTAACATTACAAAGTAACAAATTCTTTACTGTCCCAATTTTTTTGGAATGTGTTACAGGCTTGAAATGCAGGAATGGATGTATACAGTCAGCCCTCGTGCATTTGTTCTTCATGATTCCCGAATGCAACGATCCGTGAAAATTTCATCCTACTGTTTTTACAATATTTTAAATGTGTGCAGGCCTATGTATTTTTGTTCTCTATCTCTTTTCCGAGATAGACACATATAGTATTTTTACAACTTATTATTTCTGTACGTCGTTACGTAATTTTTAATTGATTGAATACCTGTACCCTGTACGTACAGTACATGTTTCCTGCACGTATTTTTATTGAATTGCAACTACTCGATTTGAGGCGTTTACCAGAATTAACCATTGACAATTGATGTCCTTAATTTTAGCGTCAAATTCATCTACTTGTGTGCTGGACCCTATTCCAACAAAACTATTCAAAGAGATGATCCCGGCATTGATCGATCTGCTACTAGAAATAGTTAACTCCTCAATCAGCATTGGCCATCCTACCAAAATCTCTTAAACTAGCAGTAATTAAGCCTTTATTGAAGAAGCCAAATTTGGATCCCTTGGAAATGATAAA
>JAABNX020000151.1:8742474-8754087 GCA_015163995.2 Mormyrus lacerda
AACAGAGAAAAAAAATACAATAGTATATTTCATGTTTCAGACTTGGAACTGACGTTTGTATTATTTATTTTATTTTTTTTCATCTTCCATTTTAAGCTTTGCTTACGTAGTTAAATTGTAGTTTAAGTCAATGAATTGATTTCGATAATATTTAAAAATAATCTACTTTTATTTGCAGGAAAGAAAATGCATTTTATTGGGGATTAATTTAGAGTGTTATTCCGTGACGATGATTTTAATAAGAAAGCGGTATAAAGCGTTTTAAAACGATGATTAATATTTAACCATTGCCCATATTAAAGGGCACCAGAGCTCAGGTTTATGAAATACTCGGTAGGCTACAGAAGGTCAGTAACATTTCCTCGTTTTCCTCAGGATTACTAAGCTTTAGGCCGGCATACACAACCGGCAAACCTTAGAAGTATTTGCTTATTTACTTATATAGGTTTATAGTAGGAATGTATCGCTACCAAACTTCTATTACGCCGTTTGGTATAATAGCGTACATGGAATTTCGGCGGTATCAGCGTCTTTGTTAAATACGAAAATTATTTGGCGTGATTGTACCGCCGGTATGCGCGCTCACCTCCGTGTCTCTACCGGGAGTGTGTCGCTGCAATCTCGAGGCGCTTGGAAAGATGAGGGAGGAGCGCGCTCCCGGCGGGGCCGCGCGGAGAGCGGGTGCGTCGAGGAATGCTTTTTTAATAAATCGTCACGCTAATCCCAAATCTATGCCGTTTAATTTTATAAATACACGTCTGACCAACTGTAGGCTTGAAATGCTTACTGATTTTTTTTTTAATCCCCATGCGTAATCGTATCTGTTACTGTGAATGGAGTAAGACATTAGACAATTAGACAATAAACCGAGTGTGCTCAAACTGAAACGGTGCGCACTGTGACCTGCCCAGGACCGGGGCCGAGTACCACTGACAGGGCTGGAGAACCCCATGAGTCTAAATTTGTGCTTTTCAAAATGCATTACTCTGAACTGGGTGATATTTCTTTAATAGTGATAATCAAGCATATTAATTGAATATATGAACATTTCACTCTAAAAAGGGGTGGTTTATTCAATTCCTGGATATAGGCATCCTGAGGACTGCTTTGGGTACGCCTTTAATCATTGCCTTGCCATAATCCCTATACATGTATCTCCTCATTATTTAGTTGTATCAGCTACAGTAAATTCCCATAGATTTTACTTAGTGTAATTTGTAATTATAATATCAATGTCTAGGTTAATTTGTTATAATATGTTGATATATGGTATTTGTATGCTTAAAAATGTGTGTATATGAATAATAGTAAAGTAACTTTAGTTGCCTACCAAAGTAGTATGAACTGAATTGTTGACGCTGCTGTGCAATTGCATTGATACTTTTATCTTCACTTAAGTAACACTCTCCACCTACTGGCTTTGAGCTTTGTAGTGATGGGAAGCCCCTGCTGTCCTTCTCTCGGACATTTCCAGCATCAAGACCAAATGAATCTAGTTGGTTAAATCTTGATGCACTTGCTGCTTTTGTGCACGTCTGTCGGAAGGGCAGGAATGGTTCCTTCTGGTTTGCATATAACATTTTTTTCCTCCTGAATATATTTCTAACAGTGGCTTTTGGCTTGACTCTGTTGATGGAAAAAGTGGTAGAGAAGGGGACATTTTAGTTTAGAGAAATTTAACAAGTTGTCCCTGTACTTCAGTACAGTTGAAGAAACTGTGAAGACACTGAACATTTCAGCTTCGGATTTTCAGCTTCGTATTCATCTGCTGGATTCTCCCCCCCCCCCCCACTGTACTCCCATGAAGCCAAATCACTGGGCACAGGGTCATGGCGTTGCAGAGCTGGACTGACTTTTAGTCTTTTACTCTGTGACTTCCAGACACCAATGACCACTTCTTCATTTGAGCTTCTTTTTTAGGGGTTCCTCCTGAAGGCCCAGATCCAATTTTACTTTCCTTCATTTGTTTGTCTCTGAGTTACATGTGTTTACAAGCAGTTTTTATATCGATTTCCTACTTGTTTCAGTCCATAGAAAGACAGCACTGTTTAACCTGGATTTTCATTGGTCGCTATTTATTATCTGTCAGGAGGAATCCTCGCAGCGCCAGATAGTGGGACTGGCCGTTCCGATCTTGAGCGTTGTGTAGATTTCACTTAGAGACTGTTACCAATGAGAAGCTCTCTACCTCTCTGGATTCATTCACACATCTTAAGCCGTTTTGTACATCGTTGATGCTGTAATGTAATTACCATATTAAAGAGATGGAAGTGGCTTTGCTTGTCTGAGCATAACTGTGTCTGTCATGTGACGGCAATGCGGCTTGCAGGTACATGCAGCTGATAAAAGGACCTCTAATGCGATGAAACAGGCTCAGAGTGGGCCCTGCTCCGACCCCTTTTAAGCCGCTCTTACCAGATTTAAATAACTCTGCATTTTGTCCCCTCCGGCAGACAGACGCATTGTTTTATTTTCTTATTTGGTTAAACGGATGCATGACCGTCAATTTGGGGAGTGTGCAGGCTTCACTTTTTGTAGAAGTTCAAAGAAATCACTGCACGTTAAGGCTGGCTAATCTGCCTTTGTTATACCATCGTTACGTCATCCCGTTTATTTTCTTCGTGATTTTGGGGTATTTATTACTGTAAAATGGAATAGTTGACAAACGACTTAGCATCAGTCTCTTGTTCTTGAGATGAACCGTGTGAGAGAAGGGCCTCTAGTCCAGGCATTGCGGCCGTGACCTGAGCACCTCATTTGGCATGAAGTATTTGCTCACCTCAAACCCTGTGCAGAATAAACAGTTATGGAAGATGCATGGATGGATACTGTACCAGCAACAAGCGTAACGACGAGGGTTAGGGTTGCGTTTCTCAGGGTGCTGGCTGAACTCGAAGGACCACCTATAAACTTGAATGGGAGACTGTTTTATTCACCCAGGTGTCGCAACATCTCCTGAGTGAATATTTTTGAAAGAATTTCCCCCTTCCCCCAAATGTCAGGCTGAATAGCATCGCGTCTGACGACTCTGACAGGCGAACGATGTGTGACAGAAGTGCTGCCGGGTCCCCGGGCAGCCAGATCAGCAGTGACTGACACCATCTGCCTGCCAGTCACTGGCACGCCGGAGCCCGTTACAGACACATCGGCGCTCCCCCTGGGTGCGTGGAAACCTGTTCAGCGACAGCTCCTGCCTGTACTCCTTTTATTGTGATGGAGCGGAAACTCACCCCAAATTACACCCCTCAGTGTCCATTTCAAGTGGTCGCTTTCTGCTAAAGTACACCGTTAAAAGTAAACCATCAGTGCTACCTTCAAAAATAATTAGAGATGCGTTACTGCATTTTACACTCCATTAAACAGTCCCATATCAACTTACAGCAATAATATTTATGCTAAACTGGTCACTAAGTTCAGTTTGAATGACATATGAAGTGTTTAACAGTTACAGCTTCCGCCCCACTAACAAATATTTTCACTGCTACTTGAAATACAGGGACAATATCAAAAGAAATGTAGCAGATAAAGAATGAGATCAGACACCAGAAAAATCGGAGGATTTTCTTCGGAGCACGTTCTGTCACAGGCTTGTTTTTATGGTGCAAAATTCCTACTCGATTGTCATCTTAAATCTTTATGTCCCTGTAAAACTGTGAAATTGGTTTGGAAATCATAACATTTTGAATGAAGGCTATATACCTTTTAATATATGAAATTAAATTTGACTAGTGTTTAAAATTAAAAGACAGTCATTGCATTAGCGTTTAGTGCAGCGTTATATAAAAAATAGTTTTAATCTGATATAAAAAGCACAGGGAAAGATGTGTCAAAGTACCCAACCAGGCAGCCGTTTGTCATTGTATATGAGCCAGTTAAAGACATCTTCAGGATGTTTATCCTCAAGATTACCACAAGCAAGTAGAATCCATCAATCCATCTTAACCTACCAACGCGCTTAAAATGATTTTACACCGCATGGTTCTTTCGTGAAGCCTCTGAATTATCATTCAGCATGCAAATGTGTCCCTGAGTGTGTCTTGGCACACGGCACAGGGAGCTGGTAGCGCAGCAAGCAGAGAGCGCTTCATGTATGATGTCACTGGCATACAGATGAGTCCACGTGGCGTTTCTCATACCAATGACCAAATAAAAAAAAAAAACAACAACACTGTATGCAGCTCTTGAAGTCCTTATCGAAGATTGTGACAACCACTGTGCCTTAAATCAGTCATTGTATATTCGCATGCCTGTGAAATCGCCCCCTCGCTCTACATGGATAACCCTGATATGGTTGTTCTGATGCTTCCAAAACCACCTTCCCAGCCTGAAGCAATTTGGGTGAGCGACCAGGTAGGTTCCTCTTGGAGCCCGTGGCCCTTAACCGCACCACGTTCTGTTGGTCCCTGGATGTGAATAACCACCACAGGCGATGTTTGCATCCTCTACCATCAGAAAGGGGCGTGAAGCTCACTCACGCGAACGTTCCGAGGGGCACTGTAAAATGCGACCGACGAGGGGGCGTCGGCAGGCCAGGCGGGGGGGGGGCATGCAGCTTTAAGAAAGCGTCAGCCGTCCTCCAACAAAGGAATGTTTCCGCTGTCGGTATGGAAATGTGGAGCCGACCAAAGGCGGCAGAATCGCAGGTGGCGGGAAAGGTTGCGGCCCGGAGCCTTGCTAATAGAGGACGCGGGGCGTGGGCGCGTTGGGCCTGCGTGACAGCGACTGCAGGGCGTTCTGCATGAGCAGGACCTCCACCGAGCGAGCGACCCCTGCCTCCCGCTTTTCACTGTGCCTGACAGTAATGAATGTAAAGCAGTATTTATGAATATCAAATCTTATTAACACCAAAGCGACTGAGGGAAGAAGCAACTGAAAGCTTTGTCTCTGTGACTCCTGGGGGGGGGGGGTGTAGATTCCCTGTGACTGGTGCTTCACAAAGACAATAAAATATCTTTTAGGAGTTAATTATAAAAGTGCATTTCATTTTGACTGCTCATTTGTTGTTTTTTTTCCTGTTTGTTTTCCGTTTGTTTTCTTCTTCATTCAGCTCTGGCGGTAAATCAGCTGCGTGTGTGGGGGCAAAGTGACGGGTGGTAATGACCCATTTGACAATACGAGATGTTTATGTTTGGGTTGGACACTCTCATATTCAGATTATTTTAATCATACAGTCGTCACGAGACCGTGCTAGATCCGAGTTTAAGAAGCATGGGGTGTTTTTACAAACCTTTGACGCATTGCTGGTCAAACACGGACGTGCAGTGTGTTGTAGGAGGCCACAGGGATCCTTTTCTCAGTGCTTACCGTTTTTAACACTGTCACGTTTCACCAGGATCTTCCACATTGTAGCTGTTATAGGTCAGATTTTGCACATCTTCTATCAGCGGAAAAATTGCGGTCGCATGACACAGGAACCACCCCTGGATGACTGTGAGCAAGGTGTTCTGAGGGAGACCTCTCTTCTCTGCTCATCAGCTCGAAACGTATCACTGGATTCGCTGTGGCATTTCACGTGCGCTGTCCCACGTAATTGGTGCTCGGTGGTCAAAAAACGATTAAAATGTACCTTAATGGCATTTAAGACCTCCATCCCTCAGAAATCTGCTTCTCTGCGGATACATCCAGCATCACTGTATTAACGCTACACTCTGGGTAGACACCATCCACTCAGCCTGCACCCCACAGCAATTTATTTTGAAGAAAATGGTGACAGGATTGGGGAATGTGGCACACGGTACTTCCCTTTAAGTAGATACCCATTCAGTTGGCCTCAAACCCTCAGTTGACAGTGGTGGAGATTAAGGCAGGTAGATTGTTCCGGTTCATTCGCAGTTAGCTTCATACTGCACTCCAAACAACAGCTGTCTCGTTGCATCTGTGGGCTTGTTTTGCTCGCAGCATATCTCCTGAGCCGCGTCACAGGGAGGATAACAGTGGCTGAACTAGGCCTGCAGTATGCTTTCACGCACTCTGCAGTGAGTTGCAGTACACAAAAGACTGTGGGGAAGTGCAGTTCAGTGGAGCAAGTCCAGTGACACAGGTCCAGTGAGTTATTTGCAGTGAGGTGTATCCATTGAGGTGGGTGCAGTGAGATATGAAGCTGTACAGGTCCAGTAAACACTGTACCCTCTACAGCCTTACTGATTTGGTTTCCGAGTGCATTTTGAAGTAGGCTAAATGCTCAGTTTCTTTAACAATGAGCATAATCACCAGTATTATTTTCTTAAGCAAATTCAGTTGCAGAGTGTGTGAAAAGGTAATTTAGTTCTGGCTTTAGCCTTAACAGATGCATAAAGAAAGTACTAGAAGCTGGAGATTTCCACAGTTCACTGAAACCAGAAGCACACACGGGCATATTTTATGTTGATCGTTTGACCTGTGTGATTTAGACTAGCATAGGTCAAAGAAATTAACAGAAGTGGAGATAAAATCTAAAATTCAGACCGTGACTTTTGCCAGCTGGCATATAATTTTTTTTTTCCACAAATACTGATTTGATAATAAGATATGTGGTCACGAGGGAGAGTGAGACTGAACCTAATGCATTGAATTTCTCCATATTTTTCGCTAATTCAGACGACCGTTAGGTGTCGGCCTGGTTAACGACCCGGACTTACAGCTGAAATGGGTTATGATTTTATATCCCACTAACATACGACTGTTCTGTTGTTTTAGTAGGATACTTTAAACCGTTTTTTTTTTTTTTACCGTAGTTAAAGAATGCAGAAAGGATTAATTAAACGTCTACGTTTTCTGCAAATGAGCCGTCGAATAGTTTTATTGAAAAACACAGTCGTCGAGATCGAATTAAAAAAGTAACAGCGCTCAGGAAACGTTATCAACTCCCGAAATACTTAAAGATGTGCATAATCACGAGGAGTGATAAAAACCGCAAGCTGGAAATCGACATTTGAATTATTATGGTTATTATGTTGATATAGGTATAATTTCGCCTCACATGAAGAGATTCCCCTATTGAGACACTGACAGGAGGTTCGGCTGATAATTGGATACATGAACAGGCAAGAACTACCGATGCGAAATCCTTATTTATAAAACTGTGTAAAAGACGATATTACATAAAATTTCACTTGAACTTGTTTATTGGCGAATCTATTCTGTCTTGGGGTCCCATGTTTTAATGAAAGTCATTATTTTCTGGCAGACGAAAATAACAATACAACAAACAGTGCATGTGTGCTTTATGAGGACTGCAACGATGATCTTGTAGGTCATCATGTTTAATCGAATAATAACGTTAATTTCTCGGGTAAAATGTTCCCCGGCGCCTGACTGCTGTACAAGGCTTAGCCAGGAGATGGCGCGCAATGGCAGGAAGAGTTGTGGTGCAAAAAAGGAGCAAATAAATGAATTCTGAAAATATAAAGCGCCTGACATTTGTGCCGCCGGTAGTTAACATTAAGGCAGAAATGCCTCCATAATTTTCTTAGCAGTGGGGTTAATGGTAACCTGAAGGTTTCCATGAGAATATGGAGAAAGACACAGTGAAAACGCATACACTACGTACGAGGTACATATGTGACAATATCGGTGAAAAATATGATTTTCCTGAAATAATATAACTAAATATACACAAAACACACCAGACGTGCAAACTCAAGTGGGTAAATAATACATGTTTTGCATGTAGAGAAGACACAATACACAACACTGAATATTGTTAAAATGTTCATATTTAATCTTTATAGGCTATTTGGAATTCTTTAATATATAATAATCTCCGTGGTGAACTGAAATATTTTCCATGCTTTGCTTTTTTAATTTGCTTGTAATATCGGAACAATAACCAAATTTAAATCATACGATTTATAAATGATTTGACGTTCTTTTCTAATCGAACCCGAATTTCCTCATTCCCACAGGGCACTTTGCCTCCCCGGCTGCCCGTCGGACCTCACACCGGCACCTCCTCTGGATCCTCTTACCGGACTCGAGCTCCGTAACTAAGGTTGCACTAAGATGGTTTTATTATAGTTCTTACTGCATGCCTACTGATAATGTAAGACTAAATTTCCAACATGCATTTATTGTTCGGTTTGTAAATATATTTAATACTGGACAGTGCTTAATTTGTGAATCAGAAGGTGCCGGACCGCGAAACGCATGAGAGCGGAGCAGGTCACGGAACGCGTACGAAACAACATGTATTTTTAAAAAATAATCTAAAGGACGTGAAACTGCGTGAAATTTGATCTGTAAATTAAAATACACAATATACACAAAAATACATTTTTAAATGTAATTCTTTTTGAGTTTTTAATTAGGGACCCGCGCGCAATACGTACCGGAAGCCAGACAGCACAAAACGGAGAGGTTCCGGAACGCGTTCCTGTATAGGAGCCGGAACAAATTAAGCCCTGATACCCAGATATTACGTAACGTGCAATCCACCATTTGATATTTTCAGATGTCTAATGCTACTGGAATTTCAAGTATATATACTGTTTTCAGGCCACCTATTGTAATCTTCATGCAAAATTTGTAGAAATGATTAGCTGTAGACGCAGTAACGGTACTAGCAGCAGCACTAACACAGCAGAGTAATCACATGCCCCCATTCAGTAGGCCCAGACAGCAGGCCTGTAACAGTGCCTAGAGGATGCAGCTCCTCTTACCATGACCCTGGCCACTGGCACAGTGTCTTAGCACCGGCCTGCTTGCAGTCGCCTGCCTCCAGCAGATGGATCACCGGACCTCGATCGCCCACCCCCCTCCATCGCTGTCTTCCATCATCAGGACATTTTTATACACTGTTTACGGCCGCATTTGTCATTTGTACTTTTATAGACACAATTTTCCGGGATTTCTGCTCCATTGCCTCCTCTGAAAGGGTCAGGGAATCTCTTTTTGGGTCCTTCCCCATGTTCATGCTCTTTGACTCACTCAGGAGGAGCGGCTGACTGACAGGGCCCTCGCCATTGTCTCAGCGGGCCACCTCCAGCCGATCCCTGCTGCCCATTTCAGGGCCAGTTTTGTCACCCTGTCCTCAGGTCGGTTCGCCTCGGACATTCCGCATTTCATCCACTGTGAGCGCCGTCGCCTTGTTTACGGCTTCACGCGGGGTGCGATGCCAGCAGCCAGCCCGCTCTGAGCTGTCAGTGACAGACAGTGGGGGTGGCGAGGGTGGGTGGGGGGGGCTCTGGTCCGAGCCACGTGTCTGCCGTGATGAGTTCCCGCTGGCCCTCCGGATATACGTTTCTCTCCTGGGCTGCAAGTGTAGTTTGCAGCGTCCATTCCGAGGCTCTCTCTGACTGTGTCAGTCATGCTCTTAAGGGACTGTGGATTATGTCTAATGACCATTTCCTGCAGGCCCAGGAAGGCGATAATGCTCAGTGGTCTGCGTTGGGGAGAAAGGGTAAGTTTTTCTTCAGTTTTATCATTATTTGAAGGATGGGGGGGCACTAGCACTGTGAAAGGTACTGTTTTTTTATTTCTGTGACATGGGACAAGGGTATCCAGAAGGCCGTGTGCTACTCTACTCTTCAGCAAACACACCCTGACAGGGACAGGCCAATTTACAACTCCTAATCCACTCCTCCATTCATGGTGGACAAGGTTACCAAATCGGACTTGCTCTCGCATCACACCAGTGGATGACGCAGTGATTCAGGGGACCAGATTTATGACCATGTCCCACAACAGCTACTTGAGACTGGATCTGAACCACTGCGGCCAATTTGCCAGGCCTGTTCTTCTGAAAATATTAAAGTTTGTGAGCTCAGTAAGTTCATTTGGGTGGCAGTAACAAACACTTATAGAGGGAAAACAGCGACCGTGAACGGGCTTTGATCCACGGCTTCTGACCATAAACGTCCTCTGACCCAAAGTCTCAGAACACGGACACGCTCTGACCCAATGTTTCTGACCGTACACGCTCCCTGAACTCGTCTGACCTAATGTCTGTGACGGTGAGCGTCCCCCCTTGGTGAGCACACCCGACCCCACCATCTGGGGGATCTGCAGAACCGGCCAGGACCGTGCATGTCAGCCACTCATCTGACCCACTCGTTTGATAGCAAAGTGAACCTGGTACAGTCACAAGTCTTTTCTGCGAACTTCTAGAGAAATGTGTTTTGTTTCTAATTGTAGCAGTTGTATAATGAGAGATAAATTATTTATTAACAAACCCATTAACGCTGCATTAGACTTAAAGAAATGTTCCATTCAGGAAACAACCTAGCTTTTGCTAATAATGCACATTAATCATTAGCGGATGTCACTTAACACAAGGTTAATGATGCTTTGTTAATGCTACTCCAACATATTCCACATCAGAAAGCCCTTGTAAGAGTAATTTGTAACCCTAACCTTTATTTCAGCCCATTTTAAAAGTTTGATTGATGGACAAAGGACATATTGTGTTCATTACTTTAAAACGTAACATGCTAAATGAGGGCTGGGCCGGACTGAGTTATCTACTGTCATGCCATTGGTGCCCTTGGCATTACCAGAGCCAATCAGGGCTCTGTGCTGAGAGTGTGACATTAAAGTGGCAGTACACCACACCGGCGGGTGGTTTTACCCAAAGAGGCTCTGCTAGATTATAGTTATGATTTACATGAAATCATATACTACAGATATATCACTGCCCTACAGCAATTTGATGCCAGGTCTCTCAAAGGTACAACACCCAATCCTTTTCATCAAGATCAGTTGTGTGTTGGGGGAGGGGGGTGGTTTGCATTGATCACTTTTGGGGACATTTTTCCAGTTCCCATTTAGATAACCTCAATTTTATAAAAATTTGCAGCCTAACAGCATCCATGCATGTCTTGATTTGGATCATGTCTGTCTCCCATAGAAATGAATGGAAGGTCTCCGTTTAGATAAGTATGTCGACATATATGCTGGCATACATTTATACATCACATTGTGGAAAATGTCCCCACAATGTGACAAAAACCCGTTTTCCTACATTTTTTCAGTCCCCACAAGGAGTAACTCTGTGATCTGCAATCAAAGAACTAAAAATGCCAAAAGTCTTATATTTTGTTTGGTTACTCACGGTTAAAGTTAGGGCTGGGTCGGGGTCAAGGCTGTCATTTATAAACCACTCTGCCCTGCTCACGAAAATGCGTCTCACTGCTCTGTATATAAATGGTTCTGACGGCCGTATCGCTCATTGCTTATAACAAGAATCTTAGTGATATTCTGTATTATTTACTATTTAAAGCCTAACGTTGCCCTGCAAAGGGTTACCATTTGTAAATCTAAAGTCAATATGGCACTAAATAAGCCTGAAATGAGTCGCCCCCCCAACAACTGTTTCATATATAAGTGAAATAAGCCTTTTACCCCCAAAATCCGATGATTTATCTCCCTCATTTCAGTCAGACACACCAGATATTATTTCTTTTTTAAGTTGCACTGTTTCAAGATGAAATGACTTATTGATCTGTGGTTGACTTAGTGTGGATTTAATTTGTGTTTGGAAAATTAAAACAGGTGCATTACAATTTCAGAAACCGGGGTTGGGGGGGCTCCATGCCGTACTTCTCGGCAATTCGTTTTTCATCCCGCTGAGCCCAGGGCTACGTTTATATAAATCAGACAGTGCCGTCGTGTCGGGGAAGGGGCTCGGGTGTGTGTATG
>JAABNX020000151.1:8760664-8780616 GCA_015163995.2 Mormyrus lacerda
GGGGGCTGGGGGGGGGGGGCAGCGGGTATTACAACAGACGGATCTCACTGCCGCAGTCCGGCTGAGACCAGGTGAGCACTGTTAACAGGACCCCCCCCGCAGGCTCATGGTCATACACTGGTGCTGTCTCTCTGGAGAGGGTGAGTGGTCAGGCAGGACCCCAGCCCCCCCACAGCTGTTGACCTGTGGATCACATCGTGAAGTGGATTTTCTTGTGGGGGGGTTATCTGGAAAAAAAACTGTCAGGGGGGTTATAGGGAGTATAATGGCACTCTCAACAGACATTTAAATAATGAGGTTTGAGATGGACAGTCAGTGGAAAAAAAAAAGAAAAAGCGTTTCAAAGGTTGACAGCAATTCAGTTGAAAATCTGTGGTGTTAAAGTACAGCAGATTTGGTTACAATAAGCAGGGTCTGGGAGCCAGTGGCTGGCTGCTCTTTATGCACCCGGGGCCATTTCATAGCATCTGTCCCCGCTTGCATGCCTCACGTTAGTCCCCCATGTGTCCGTCTCATGTGGGTTGAGTGTCCGCAGGAAGTGACGATGGACACCACATCCAGTTCGCTTTCCCTCTCCGATCTCAAATTCCTGTTCCTGTTGCATTCCGGGATCCCGATTTGCTATCAGGTCACCATAATAGAGACGGACAGCATTTGTACCTGTTGCGTCCCGCTGGATGCCATGTTTTATCTTTGACGGCTTGTTTTTCATTTCTTGAACCTGCTCATTATTCCACGGAAGCCATTTAAAATGTATTAAATTTATTGCATAGTTGCGCTTGTTCCTCAATCTCAGAAAGAGAGTACAATTCGTCTTTTGATGCAGAAATAGATGATCACTCATGTTGCTTCTTAACGGCTGCTCCCGCTATATCCAGGAGGATATGATAAATGAGGAAGTGTCCTTCAGATGCCTGTCATGCTGTCAGTCTCCATAAGTTTGCTGGCTCTTCTGTGGGAGCCAGTTTGGCCAGTTCCAATTCCTCATTTTCCATCGTGGTTTCCCTTCAGCTCTGAAAAACTCAAACATCGGGAAATGGGACCAAGTGACTAGTCGCTGTCTCTGACAGGTCACCCCTGCCTGAGGCACGTTGGTCCAAACAGGTTTGGTCCGACAGGGGTAATACCAACAGGACCATGTTGGGGGGACAGGGGCCATAAAAATGCAAATGTGACAAGGAGATCGCTGAAGTACCAGGGGCCGAGGTCACAGTCCTAGAATTCAATTACACCTGCAGTAAAGGCCACAGGAAGACGTCTTGCAAGGCAACTACGTTTTCCTAATGCAAACGACTGTCGTTTTGTCAGGCAAAATGGCACACAAACAAAAATATTAAGACAAGTAGCTGAGGGAGCTCACCATGCACAGCCTCATAAATAAAAGAATTACTCTGTAACTCAGTAAACAGCTGCTGAATTACACTGGCAGTGATAAAAATAAAATACTAACGGTCAAGCTGGGCATTTTGCATTTTTCCAAAAGCCATTCCAACCACAATTTTTGGGAAGAAGAAGGAAACACTCCAAATATGTTATTAGCAGAGCTATATTATGGGCTGCACAATTATTATTATTGTTGTTGTTGTTGCTGTTGCCTGGACAACACATGCCGGGGTGTTCCAAACCTGAAAGCATGATCCCCACCGTAATACTGTAGTCACCATCCACTGTCTGTTCTACACCCCCATGCAGGGCGGAGATGTTGCCTGGTGTCGCACTGGCCTGGGCTGAGGCTGTTAACCTCATACTGATGTTCTGGGGCTTGGCTGTTCCCTCTATGGCTCCACTGGCAAAGGCCTGTCGCTCTCCATGGACCCCTTCAGACCCATGGTGATCCATCAATGCGAACATAATAGCATCAGTGTGAATCTAACTTAGAATCAATATTTCATTACCAAATTGTTATGGGGGATGAAGAGGTACCGGCGGGGACACTGGGTGGTCCGGAAGACGGCCGGGGGGCAGATCCGAGAGGGGGCAGCTCTCCAGGGTAGCAGCATCTGGAGTGCAGTGTGACGGGATGAGGGATGCAGGTCACCGGCCCACTGGGGGGTGGAGGTGGGTCGGGTCGCCGAGAGGGCAGGCCGCATTCTGCCTCATTTCCGTCCTTCCTGTCTTCTTCAGCCCCTTACTTAACACCCCCCTCTGCTCACCCCTACTTCCCTCAGTCTGTCTGCCTCCGTTCTCATCCGCCTCAGTCTGTCTGCCTCCGTTCTCATCCGCCTCAGTCTGTCTGCCTCCGTTCTCACCCGCCTCAGTCTCCCTCTCTGCTGTTCGTCTGGGTGACAGACACAGACAGGGTTACACTCCGCTGTTCGTCCCCCCCCCACCTTTCAGCTATTTCTTAAGGCATGTCAGTATTTCTAGGTTTATTCACCCCCCACCCCCATTTTCACATTCCCTGCTTGTCCCCTGGCCTGAATCTGCCCAGATCACGACACACAACCGTGTCCAAATATTATATGATTCAATGTTTTCTATCTCATCTATATTCATGTTTTTTGTTATACTTTAACATCGATGGTGAGGCAGGTATGTGTACAGGTCTTACTCTATGTTTGCCGATGGCTGTTGATTAAATGTTCCCTCAAAGAGAGCCTGCGACATGTTTGCTGCCATTTTGTGTCTGTTGTTTTTTTTAATTTGTCAAGGTAGGGTTAGTGAGTATTAATTGCACTGAACTGAAAGCCAATAGGAATTCCCTCCTGAGACATAAGGGTAAATAAGATAAAAAGCGGACCTTTCTTACCTTAGTGTAGAGCAGCTATGAACACTCTTTGTCCTGTTGCATGTCTAGTGCTATATTTACATTTACCCCTCCCCATCCAGTTAATGTGGTGATGTCCAAACATCTCATTTCTCTCATTCCAGACTGGCAAGGTCCATCACTCAAAAAGAAAAGGGGGTGGGCGGAAGATGGAGGTAGGGGTAGGGACTGAAAATGGATGGTGTGCTGAGCAGGATTTTAATTGGTCGGTCGTTCTGTTTAGTGGGTGGGTCTTACACATCTGTGCTGATGTCCTGCTTGTCCACTGAACAGGGCACAATCTCCATAACCCTGTTTAATTAAGCCAACTCTTCGGCTGTTCACACCTCCCTGAGTAACAACTTTACGTTGCATAACAGATACGTTGCATGCCAGAGCTATTGGAAACATATCACACTGCACACACATACAGATCTATGCTTCATCAGAAAAAACAGAAACTCCTGATAAATTTATGTACAGATTCAGGTCCAGGGATAACTAGTGTTTTTAGATTCTAATTCAGGCAAAACAGTGAATCCGAGACACTGTCAGTGAGCTCCTACAGTGAGCCAGCCTCTGCAGTTTTCATGATACCCGTCCTGTACCATGCATGCCGTAAGCCAGTGCTGCTCAGCCCACCTCCTGGAGATCTACCCCCCTGCAGAGTTTAGGTGCCGCCCCAATTTAACACACCTGATTCAGATAATCAGGCCCTTCAGTATTATCTCAGTATTGGAGCCAGCTAAGCTTCAACGTAGGTGGCTCCAATACGGAGAGGCTACTGAAGGGTCTAATTACCTCTATCAGCTGTACAGTGCTGCAGCTAAGCGCTGTAGGATGGTGGGTCTCCAGGAGCTGGGGTGGGCAGCCCTGCCGTAAGCCAATCCAGCTGGCAAAGGGGGATCAAGAAAGAAGAGAATTACCGCATCCAGAAGATGGTAGTGGTTTGTCTTAATGAATAAATGAGAGGGGTGATGCATTATGCATTGTTAATCCCAAGTCAGATGACATTATATATAATACATCATAGGTCACATCATTTATTTAAGGATGCTAACTTGAGGTTCTTCATCAGACGTCCGACATGAAGCATGTGATTAAAATACTGATGTTCAGGTCGAAGCTGCTCCTCCAAGATGGGAACGCGTGTGATGAGAAAGCACGTGGGCTGCTAATCGGAGGCTTCCAGCGGCGGAAAGAAGACAGCCATCGGTGATCAGCTCCGAGTCGCATTCAGGGGTGGTGTGACTGCCTTATCCTCATCTTTATCTGATAACAATAATGGACGTGGAAAGCTGAGGCAATTAGGGACGACGTCCACAGTATAACAAATAGGGGACAGCATTTGAGACGGAGCATTCTAGAAGATTCAGGACCTGCCTGTCTGTCTGGTGACATAATACTTTTTTTCTGCTGTACTCTTCTTGTTCTGCTGTTTGACTGATGCCGGCTGCCAAACGGGGTGAACCGAAGGAGCAGGAACGATGGAGCAGGAATGATCCATAGGGGAAAGTCCTGGCAATATCTGCCGACAGACGAAGCCGGCCTGGACCTGCCGAAATGAAAGAAAAATAATGCTTCTATTTTGCAGGAAATCGATACTGCCAGTTACTCCGACAGGACCAAAGGCCCAGGTTCCGTGATCCTAGTGTACGGTAGCGTTCTGTGGCATGAATCAGGTAACATGATGCTCTCAAAGTTGCTTGACCTACACGCGGTTTCCCGCAACCTGCAGGGCTGGCCCCTGCCGGCACGGCGCCGGGAGCTGAAATCTCACAGTAAATACATTCAAACTGCACCATTTAACTCAGCCCAACATCCTACCATCTTTTTTCGACGACCATTAGAAGTAGTAATCAGGCATGAAGCGAAGCCAATTAAGTGCAGAATAATTAGACGGCAGTGCTGTAATCATTACGGTGTGTGCACCAGGTGGCAGGCTGCACGGCTATCCTGAGGGTAAGCTGAGTGCAGTCTGGGAGCCACCATCTTTACCAGTTATTGTACCCTTAACGGGTAACTATGGTAACATTTAGATGCCACGCTTGAAGTTCCATGCCATCACTATCCTTCCTGTCCACATTTAAGTGGCAATACATTTAATGGGTAAACAATGGACTACATGTGTATATGTATGTATGTATATATGTATGTCCACATCCCCCTCCTACTTTCTCTGGTAGTGCACTTTAGAAAAAACACACACGACACCCACCATCACATCTGTGCACTTGCTGAGTTTTCACCATCTGCTTACTGTGCTGTGCTTGTGCAGGTCCAGAACCCACATGGAACAGCGGGGCCCAGCCCAGGCTGGGATCCTGAGTCATTCACATCACAGTACAGGTCCTAACTAGCGGAGCGGGGGCTGCTCATTCAGCACAGGAGCATGCAAACGCTCCCCCAACCCTTGTACTAATAACTCATAATTTTATTGATCCCCGTGAGGGAATTCTGTTTTTTTTTTTTTTTTTTATTTTTTTTAATGCCTTCCTCTATTTGCTCTTTGCAGAGTTAGCTGTCCACGAAGGGCAGCCGTCTGGGCGCTGGGGGTTAGGGGCCTTGCTCAAGGACCCATAGACATGCTGAAGTTTGAACCAGTGACCTTCTGATTACAGGTAAGCACATTCTTACTGGGCTGAATATGGAGAAATGATGCTTTAAAGTATGGAGACACAAAAGACTAACGGAGCAGAGAAGATGGGTTACGGTGCTTACTGTACATCCTCAAGTGCCGTGCAAGCCATTCAGTACCGATACAATGTGTGACTATCTAACAATTCTATAGAAATGGTTGAATTCACTGTTACCTTACTGACTAAAATATTGCTCTAAAAACCCAGGCTTGAAAGTCACCTGGGTTGGAAAAATTGAAGCATCCACATGCAGCCCTCAGAAGTATGAGAAGACTAGGGAGACCCGGGTGCCGAAAAATAATCAAACTTCAGAATGGGTTGAATCAGAGAAAGATGACCAATCAAGTTCCAGATTTTGGAGAACCGGGTGTCAATGACCAATCAGATTCCAGATTTAGGTGAATCACATATCAATTACCAATCAAATTGCAGAGTGCGGTGACTTGGATGCAGACAACCAATCAAATTCTAGTTCTCTAGGAGGACCTTCTGTAGACTTCACCCTTGAGTCTTGAGGCCTTTGAGGCCAAATGGGTACCTGTTTTTAAGTCAGGACTTGGTTGAAATAAATTTATTATTATGAGGAGGGATTTAAAATGAGCTATGAATTAACTGCAGTGTTACTAATGACAGGATAGTGGTGCTTATACAGAAGCAAAACATTAAGACTGACCTCCCAGAGGTGAGGTCGCTGTGATTATTCACTTTTTAAAATGAATGAAAAAATACAATTTTCAACTGGTGCAACACTCATTAAAAAATTAATGGATTTGAAAGTGAATTTTGTGTAAATAAAATGTTAAATTGTTTTTAAACACAAGGGCAGAATAAGTTTGTTTAGGTATGTAATATCACAGGGTAGGTGGTGTGTGACTTTATCCCGTACCTGTAACTGGAAAGTTGCTGGATCACATCCCATTTTTAGAAGAGTGATGTCACTATCACATCCCCTTGTTAGAAGAGTGACGTCAGCATCACACCCCATGACGTCGCCTTTGGCTCCTTCAGCAAGGCCCTCAAGCCCAACGGCTGACCTCTTATCCTCACTTCGGGGAAAAAAAGGATCAGCTAAATATATGATGTTAACATAAATGTTATGAACAAAATCTGATCCTAAGTCAGTCTTTAAGCCGAACTTGTAGGTAATTACAGGTACATATGGTTAATGTTTAGCATCAGATAGCCAAATGTTTGTCTTAGTGTATAGTATATATTTTACCGTTCTATGCATATAAAACACTTCCAAATACAATAAAACATCTTAAACATATTAATATAGTACATAAAATTATTATTATTAATAATAATAATAATAATAATAATAATAAGCAACTAGAAACGGTACTGTACTGAAGAGAGAGACAGTCAGTGACAATCTGTTTGTGTGTGTGTGTGTGTGTGTGTGTGTGTGATTATAGGTGCACAGTATTGTAAAAAAAAATTTAAGTTAAAACAGTAGATAGAAAACAAAAAAGATGGTACTCTGGCTCCATTTATATCTTGCATTATGATGACATTAATAACAATGAACCACCGAACAAAGTAGTGCGTATGTCGATTATTACGAAGTATTGTATTTCACTCAAAATTTTTATATAATAGGTTTTGCATAAATCTGTTCTTAAGTACAAGATGTCTATAAATCAGACTTTCATACCCTGGGGACTTACTGTAAATACATAATTTTATACACACATTTACATCCTGTGTTATGTTACATGACTGACCCTTTCAAAAAGGACAGTAACATCACAACGAACAGGGCTGTACTTGCAGGTGGAAAAAATATAGCACATTCTACCTTACTCTGCTGTTCCAGAACAAATTAATTATTGGTGCAGGTTTAGCTAATCACTCCTGTGTGAAACGGTAATCGTTAGTTAAAAGCACAATAGGTATAACGTTGCCTGAGCATTCGGGAGACGGCCGACTCCGGCACCTCATGCTGATGGATGTAATTACTGGGCAAAAAGCGCTCAGCTTGAAGGCAATTAGCGTGCGTGAGACGGTATCGCAGATGTAATTACAAGGGAAGAAGGGCAGGTGATTTAAAACCAGCTTAACTAAAGTGGGATGTTAAGTTATCACTGAGAACTGAACACCGGGATCAAGAAATAATGTGTGGATCTAAAATGGAATATTCCTCGATTTGACTGAAGATCATCTATCGCGTCTTCAACTTTTTTTGCTGTTAATTAGCGTGGATGGGGGGGGGGTGCAACAGAGATGCGTAAAGGGTAGGGGGATGAGGGGCCAAGTGGAGACGGCCTCAGATGTATATGTTCTCAGGCAGCGTGGTCTGGCAACCCCTCTGGGGTTTGTGTGCTGTGGTGGGACGGGAGACAAGCTGAGTTGTGTAATCATCTTCCCTGGGGAGGCAGGGGGGCGGTTCTGTGACCGCCTGCGTTGGGGGCGGCCAGGACGTCGGGTTTCAGTGCGAAGGCCATGTGTTCAGGGCCCAACAGTGTGTGAGGGATCTGCCGACTGGCACAGAGCAGACATTGTGGCTACACCTTGCTCCAACTTTCAAGCCACCTCAAGATCTCAAGATGGTCATGTACGCCGTACGCCACGTACGAGGTGGCCACAGGGGGTCAGAACCTCCATCTTTGCCAAAGAAGTTAAGGCAGAGAACAGAAGACCCCATCGGGAGGAGGGAGACACTGTGTCTCTGTGTGGCTTTGCGTATTTCACCAGGGGACAGAGACTTAAACTGGCACCCCTCACCTTCCCTGCCTACCCCCCCCCCCCCCCTCAGCCCGAGCGCTTCTCTCCTCTCCAAAAGACGTGTCCTCCCGCTTTTTCACAGATGAGGAAAAAGGCGAGATGTGTGCTTTGGATTAGTGTCCTACAGCACAATAAATCATTGTTAAACAAATGCAAAGCAGATGGCTTCTTGCGTGTGTGCACGCATGCGTGTGTGTGTGTGTGTGTGTGTGTGTGTGTGTGTGTGTGTGTGTGTGTGTTTGTGCGTGCATGCCCGTAAAAGGATGAGAGAAACTCCCACTCTCTGTCCTCCCGATATCAGGTTTGACTTTTAAAGACATGAAGAGAGGACCTTGAGTTTTGAGATGAGAAAACAGCCTATAAACACAAAGGAACATGCCAGTTACATAGGTGGGTTAGTCAGTCAATAAGAGTGGAGGAAAATACATATTTATTAATATCCACACATAAGCAAATTGCAGAGTGAAAATACTGTGGGTGTTTTTTAGAGCAGCCAGAGATATATTAGGGCACTTTAAAAGCATAATTGGGCTATTAATGATATAAACCCATTCTCTCGATATATGTGATTAAATGTAATAAATAATATAAATGTACTGCATAAAGAAGACGCCACTACAATCTCCTTCTGGAAGAATCCGCATATTAAACTGAAAGCCATCTACAGGACCATTTACTCCTCAACGGGGTGGAATTAGCATGAGGCGCATGTGTGAACCTCGGCTCTCTGGCCTGACGACTTAGAACATAATGGCAGCGTTTTGGAGCAATCGATGAAGGGGCAGGTCAGTCGGACAGCGGTGGGGGGGGTGGGTGGGGAGGGGTACACAGCTTGTGTCACCTTGACCAGGGCAGAGGTGACCGAGGCCAAGCGAATGGGAAGGGACTCTGCGCCAGGCTGACATTGACACTAGCCATCCCATGCATGTACACAGACCACAGATGCTAGACCACTATCTTATTGGTCAAAATGCAGGGAGGTACTGGTGTTTCATTCATTCGTGCATTCCTGATAACTCCGAACTCGAAAATTTCCAACCGCTTACTTAAGAAAGTACTATAAAGCAGCTAAATGCAATGGATGCTCGATGCTAACATAATACCGTGATTCTCATAAACTTGTTATCAGGAATTGGCGCATCGTAAGTCATGATGTACAACATGTAAACAGTAAATGAGCATCTCTTTGGTTTAACATCACTGTCGCTCTCCAAACCCCTGTAGTGGAAACCCGAAGCGACATGGAACCGCGCTGTAACTAGAGTCTCTTCGCGGTACCGCCTGGGCTCGGTTCCTGCGTGCCAGTGGAAAAGCGACACTGGCCCGTGTTAGAAACAAGGAACAGCAGGTAGGACAGTGAATAAAAGCTTGTGCTCAAGAGTAATAATCTGTTCCTATGTCATGGCAAGCAGGCTTTGAGGACTTGGTGTTTAGGAGGGGGGCCCTGGCACGTGCAGTCATGGTGTGTTTCCCAGCACGGCTGCTCCAAAGTTCTGAACAATGACAGAGCATCTGTAACATCCAGAATTATCATCATGCATGATGGCTTTAAGGACATACACATGAACCGTATCACATGCTATTAAACATCTGAGTGGTGGACAAAGCAACAATAAAATGGAAGAGAAGAAAGAGAAACTCTGTTAGTAATTATAAGAGGAGAGACTCTCTGGAGGCTCCGCTCCAGGCCTTGGAGAACACAATCAGCTGATGTTTGACCCAAATGCCGAGACACCCAGGCAGAGAGGGAGGAAACATCAAGTGGTTCATGAAAAATAACCAGACAATAACAGCACCAGACATTGGGGCAGTACTCATGCTCAGATATTGCAGGCAAGTGTAAATGCATTGATACAGCAGCTCTAAAAGCTGTACGGTTCCAAACACAGACCTGCAGGAGAAATGTTTACCATCAGCAGTTTTTTTAAAATTTATTAGGAGCGAACAAAGAATGATCTTAGGATTCCTGCATCTTGAGAGCACGCCTGGGCTGTACGCATTAATCAATTCAGCAGGTGTCAGCCCTTCCAAAGCCGTACAGGAACGCTGAAGTCGTCCTAAACTTAAGAGTGTGGTACAAGGTGATTGCGTTCTGCGCTGCTCCCATTAGAATTTGCAAAGCGCTGTTTTGAATACTCTGCGGGGCGTAGAGCGCGCAATGCCCCCTCCCTGAGACTAAGCTGCAGCGCTATTCTAATCTGACTCAAAAGTGATGCCTAAATTCCAAGCTGATTCGGCAAAACAAAAGTTTAAGCCCTCACAGTTAAGAGCTGACAACAATGTATTCTTACCCGCAGTGCAAGGCACAGAAATTCAGGTTTTCCGAGGTTCAGGGAAATAATCTTCAGTCATTCGATTTTTAAGCTTCATTCGCACAGGTAAAAATAAGCAGACTGCGGACAGTGTTCTGACCGAAATGGTTTCCGAATGGCAACATGAATGAAAATTAATTTCACGATTTCAATTGATGTTGATCATTCACAAGGTGTAACAGCAGGGGGTACAGCAATCATCTGATCGTGGGTGACCCTATTTTTCACCAGTGACAGTGGAGATCCAGTGCAGTTCCCAAGCCAAATGAACCCGAACTTCACTGAAATGATATGTCTGTCACTTCAAAAATTCAGTACCAGAACTAGGAGTTACATGATTCAGATGACTGATAAACGTTAAGAAAACATCACATTGTAAATATTCTCTTGATCAGTCAGTCAGATCAGTTCAAAGGCACTTAAAAATGATCAGAAAGGACCCTGAGAATGACACACCCCAGAAGAGTCTGTAGTGTGTGATTCTGAAAGTCTCTCTGACTATTTGCACGTTGGCCGAGCCAAGAGCGTCCGTCTCGACGTCAATGTGCATTAGCGTCAAAAACGAGGTCACCAAATCCAGCTAAGTGCGATTAGCCCGGCCCCTGGGGTCTGTGGATTGAAAGTATGGATATAGCCTATTTAGATCATATATTAAACATTTCTGCCTCAAAGGAGATTAATTTATACGGTTTGGATCTATGTGCGTGGTTTTATTAAAAATGGCTGTCATTCCCTTCTATGCCCAGTGCTATTGGCTTGCCATGACAGTTCCTATTTCAGGGAAGCATAGGGGAGCCCAAATCCAGGGGGGCCGGAACCCTGGGTAGCTTAGTTCTTTCCCTGTTCCACCACAAATGATTCAGCTCAAGAGCTGTGTGGTAATTAGCACAAGGAGGTGCAAGGAGGTGAATCAGGTGTGTTAAATGAGGGGAATCCCAAAAATGTGCAGGGCTCTGGCCCCCCAGGACTGAAGTTTGACACCCCTGTTCTTTGTATGTGATTGGCAAGGAACCAGGCACAGTTATATATTGGCAGTTCGACCACAGTTGGTACTGAGTGTCAGAGTCAATGTCCCTGGACGGGAAATTCACCCAGAACTACGAAGCATTAATGGCTACAGAAGCATCAGTGTGCAGGGGGTCTAATCCCAGAGCCCTAAAACATCACGCTGAGCTTTAAACGCAGGATTGTGGTGCAGGCATCATGCTGGAGACAGACAGGGTAGGAGGTCCAGCAGCGGAATCAAAAATAGCTGCGCGGTCTGAACAAACCAAGTCAATCCAGCCAGTAGCTGACAAGACAGGCACTGACTTTTATTCGGTGCCCAAACACATTTCTCGCTGCGCGCTATCTGACAGGGAGTTCCGTATTAGGAGCCTCCATTTGTCAGGGTGCAGAGTTTAAACACTTCGATCTTTTAATGAAGGTAAAGGGTTTACTCTCTGTCGCGTTCCCGGTTAAGTCCTGGGTGGGGTCTCAATCTGCAAGTTAATGAGTCTTAACTATTCTAAAAAGAAACGATATGTTTCAGTGTAGAAGCTGGAAATGATAACAACTACATGCAGAAATACCCATAAAGCCAGACTTACAGTTTAATACCATCGAGTATGTGTCTGAACTGTAAACAAAGACTTTTCCAGCATGTTCTGACACACCCTGGGGTCCATTTAAAGACAGTAATTTGTTTGCCCCTGTAAATAAAGAACAGGTGTTCAGCTCGTCAGGGGGCGGGGGCAGGGGGGGGGGGGCACACCACCGCCCGAAAGCAAGAGACCTGACCCCTGTGGGGCAGTGGCATATAATTCCCCCTGTCCCCTTGGCCTACTGTGATTCCTTAGAGGATGGGTGACAGATGGGGACCTCAGGTGACAACCTGTCACAGAACAAACCCGGAGATGACGGAAACAGGGCAAAACAGTACACAGGAGAGCTTCCAAGCAAAGGCAGACATCGGCGGTACTTTGGGAAGCGTCTGCACGGCGCCGGGGCTCAGAAACCGCACAGAATCCTAAACACAAACCCCCGTTCGCCTGCCGCCGCTTCTGAAGCAGATTTCCCCCATAAAGAGTTAAACGGTTGCCATAACACATCCAATTGCAACAAGAAAAAAATGTTCATGCTGACATTCTTAAACATCCGGCAACAAACCTTAACAAGGCTTCTGTCTCCTTCCTGTCTAACGCATTCAGGGGATCTTCATTGTGACCTAAATAGAACCTTCATGAAACGCACATAAAACCGGAACTCAAATGGTACCTTTCCGAGAACCTTCCCATAACTGGAAACAGCTAGCTGGGATACGAGTGGCTGGCTAAATGTTTTATGACAACCCTTTTTTAATGATTCATTGTCCCAGATATACAGCCTGAGGCTTTCTTACTATATTAAGCTTGTAGATGATTTCATTAGTGATATGTTGGAATATGATTAATAAAAAACATCTTTTATATAAAATGGTATGTATGATCTTGTAGATGATTTCATTAGAGATACGTAAGAGTATGATTAATAAGAGGCGTACCTTTTCAGCAGAACACTGTGTAGGAACTTGCCGTTTACACACAAAAAAGCAGCTGGTGGGAATTAGATTAAAAAGTTTTTAGATGTAAGAAACTCTTTTGTACCCTGGAGCAAGACACTTAACTTGAATTGCTTCTGTGAAATGCAGTTCTGTGTCATCAGATAAAGTGTTTTGGCTAAATGGTTGAGCTAAATTGTAGATACAACTGTAAATATAGTGTAAATATATCCTGTTCTAAGCTGATGCTTAGCCACTGAAGTCATTTAAAATGTTGCTTTGATCTTAACCCATATTTTTCAATGGTCTGTGAATTTTTGCATCATTCCGCATTTCAGGTTCCCCTTTAAGCTCTGCAGCCAAGGGCCCATCTTGGGGTCTCTGGTGCTGATCAGAGAGGTAGCAGTCAACTCCAGGAAGTTTACTGATGGCACGTTACCATGCACTCTGCACAATATGCACTAACCGGCCATAAAAATAGCTTTAAACATCATTCTCCTTGGCAGCCTAAGGCCTTTGCACAGTACTGTACTTAGGCAGAATACTAAGACAGCAGTTGTATCGAGCGTCCTGGATAACTGGCCACACCAGTACTTATTAATAAATAAGAGAACCATTTAGGCATAAGCCTGGCACAGCTGGCTTTACCAAAAGGGCAATTAGACACATATTTCAATATTGCATGAATGAATGAATGATCTAATATTAATGATTAATTGATCATGTGAATGGTGCTCATATTCATTGTATAATCAGGCTCGGTCCCCTGAGTATTTTGTTGTTACTACTACTACTCCTGCTGAAACTACAACTATTACTGCTATTACTACTGCTATCACTACTACTACTAATAATAATAATAATAACAATAACAGTAATAATAATAATAAAATGTGCAGAGAGTTCAAAGCAATTCTGGAATTTTCCGTTTCCGTCTTGACCCAGAGTCATGTACAAGAACGAGGAAAAACAAACAAATAGGAAAGAAACTAAAGCAAAAAAAATGGCAGCAAAGTAAGCAGACTGTGTGACTCCCCATGGAGATTTGGCTTTATTTTGTTTTTTATTCACTTTCTAATCCTGCTGAGACATGGGAAGAGAGGCTGCTGACTGTCGACCAGCCCAAGGTCGGGGTCTTGCTCGCCTGTCACGCCTTTGTGCGTCTCCTCGCCCGGTCCGGCCGCCCCTCCCCCGGCGATTGGAACTCTCAGGCGAATCGACTTTTCTATCCTTACACCTCTCTGGGGGGCTCAGGCCAATCGAGTTGCATGTTCATGGTCATTTCCACGGAGCAGACCTCAGGGGGGAGCAGTACCGCATCGGACAGCGGAGTCAGAATGGTGAAATAGCTTTTTCGCAGTTATGGAGACAGTAATGGTGCAGAAGGGCTCACTCCAGAGGGAGGACAGAACAGCACCAAGAATGCGCCCTTGGGCATGGTCTACAAGCAGACCAGTGCCGTACTGACTGTCCGCATTCACACGAACGGCCCTCTTCATAATCATAATGCAGCACTGGATATAGTGGAAATAGACAGACGTGGTGGATCCATCGTGCGATAGCATCCACATTAATTTTCACTACTTCGGCGCCAAGATGCTACAGTGCTAGCACTGTGTCCGTCGGCTCGTTCAGACGGAGAAGGGCTCTCCAAGGCCTTCTGCTCTACTCGCCTAAGCTGCTTTGCAGCCTCGTTAAAAAAGTCTCTCTTCCAAACACACACACTCACTCACCCAGACGCACCCCGATACTGACATAATGGCCGTAGCCTCCGGCAGTGAAGCCAGCCGTGATAAAGCCGTCCTTCAAGGCCGGGCTCCGGCCGACCCTCCCGTCTTCCGCGGCGGGATTCCCGCAGGTACGGATCTGAAGATTAATTAAGCGTCTGGCCGTTTCGACTCATATTTACAGAGTTTATAAAAGTGCAGCGGCGGTGAAGGCAAACGGGAAAAAAAGCTCAGCGCTGCAATCGGCGGAACCACACACTGCTATTTAGTACAGGGGTGTGTAGTGGGCGGAGCTTAGGGGCCGAGAGAGCCGCCCAAAGATTGATTGTCCTGAACGTTAAATTAATACCTGCAAAAATGCATAAAAGGAGCTAAACACACAGCAGACTTGCTTAACAGTAGTATAAAAAAGTAATAAAACATAAACAGAAGAGAAACACAAAACTGGTGTTTATTCATCTCTGAAAGGACGAATCACCAGGTAGCTGCTCATTACCCATAAAAGCTTATTATTAGTGTCCCATCCAGGGGAGCCACTGAGCTAATTCCTTTAGCATTTCCTTTAACTGAGCATTAGGGAATTTCAGGCATCTCTGCGGTTTAATCTCTGAAAGACACGTGCGTTTCTACATGGGGGAACTCGCTCCTTTCGTCGGTTTGTTCCTCACAGAATCGGCTTTTCCGGCGTTGAAATGCAGAGCAGCCGTGACCCGAAGCAGCATATGACCTCGAAGTCGTATTTCACGAGCAGGCCTCCGTTGGCTCACCCGTTAATCCCGGGGACATTCCCTGGAATTTTGGGTCCATCCAAACAAAATATCCATCAAAGCTACAGAAACTTTACTGGAAAATGACGGAGACAAGGTCAAGGTATCTGAATAGCTCCTACCCACCACCAACATCACCATCCATTCAACAGTAGAGCACCCCACACACACACCCGCAAAGTTGTATCAAAGGGTTTCATCAGATGTTCTCCAAAGGAGCATCACCACATCAAAGAAGGGGATGCTTTATATATAACCTTCCTATACTGCCTCACGTTCCTGTTAAATAAATACCATTAAACCTGTTCTGTGGTTTCTTAGTCACTTATTCATAAGAAAAATAACCATGAGATGCTGGAGGAATCCATGGTGGGAGTGTCAAGCAGAAACATCAGCAAATACAGGATATTTGATGCGTATAGTACAGTGGGTCAAGCTAAGCAACACTTAATGTATAATAAATGCAGTGCAGAGATATGAATTATATGAATTATATTCCTCCTCTGTAAACCGAAAAACAGAAGTTCTCAGGCTAGCAGCAGATCCTGATGCCCAGAGGCAAGCGGAGATCTGAGAACAGCAGACAGGGCATCACCGCAAAGGTGCCATAGCTGGCGCGGTGTGACCTCTCTTCGGGGGGACGGCGGCCTTCAGCTCCCGTGTCACAGTAATTGCCGTGCTCAGATCGGCCGGCGTCTGCACACCTGTGAGTCGTCATCTCGCCCCCCAAAGTTCTCTGTTCGACACCGGCCTCCGCGTGGCCGTGGCCCACGCCTATGTGAGCCAGTCCGGTCAGTCAGTGCGCTCGCCACACGTGTCCCCGGCTTAATTAGCGCAACCTGGTTTCCCTGTCGATGTTTTAATTAGTGCCGGGCTCTTTGAAGACCTCTTCAAAGGGCCCAGCAGACCTCACCAAGGATCGTGCTGGTCCAGGATCCATGGGCACAAACAGACAGACAAGCAAGCCAAGGAACTGACAGTGCGCAATATAATTCTGTAGCTGAAATGCGTAACAGCTACTTAAACCTAAACTCAATGTTTCCTGAAAACGATATATATGTGAGCTTGGAAGTAACATTAATAAAATCTCTGTGATCACTTTCCAAAACATCATGTTAAAAACATGTTTCTTTGTGTAAATGGACAGTAAAATAAATGCCCTTTGTAGCCTTAAATTATCCAAATTATTTTCTCCAGTTAGCGGGGGGGTCCCAATCGAAACTCCTCTCACATTATCTCCGTATTTTGTCAACTGCATCCCCCCAACATGTGAGCCTGTCACCAGATTTTTCTGTCCTTGTAAATACGCCAATTCCCCCCCCACCACCCGATCACAGATGCCCTCAATCACCACAGCATTGAAATCCAGCCTCAATTAAGATAAAAAAGACGAAACACACACATGCCAGAATGTCCCCTGTTGCCTTGGCAACCCCCACCATGATGCCCCAACTCCGCGGCCCTTCTCTCATGCCGTGGCAATAAGAATGAAGGCTGACATGAATGATCTCTGCAGTCAATACCATCGATCCCCCTGACTCCAGTCCGTCGGCAGACCTCACAATCAAAAACAGGATGATGCTCACGGACGACTGGAGCCCAGCTGGACAGATTCTCACCCCCCAGCCGCAAACACACACACATGAAAAAGAAGCTTGAGAGGTCCTGGACTCGGCACCAGTCCCACCCCCATTCTGAACCGACTGCACCGGTCCCGAAACCTTTACACACCTCCTCCTGCTCCTGCCGTTGTTCCCACACCTCTGAACACAGCTGTGTCTTTACTTAGAGCAGCAAGGACACACAGACCAGAAACTGAGGAGAACAGGCAGACACACAGGAAAACTCATATCAGTCAGCACAACCTTTCAGAAGCATGCAGACACATTCAAAGGGGAGAAGCGCACAAGTGTGTGTGGGGGAACCAAATTTTCCAAATGTGCTAAAAACCTGTCATTTTGACATTGTGGCGACCATTTCTTCAGTCCCCGAAAGCCCCGAACTACTATACGTGTGTGTATGCCTGTGTCTGTGCGGGCATGTGTGTGTATGCGTATGTCTGTGTGTGCACGGGTGTGTGTGTGTATGCGTGTGTGTACCGTATGCGTGTGTCTGTGTGCGCGCGGGTGCATGTGTGTATGCGTGTGTGTGTGTGCGCGCGGTTACGTATGTGTGTATGCGTGTGTGTGTGTGCGCGCGGGTGCATGTGTGTATGCGTGTGTCTGTGTGCGCGCGGGTGCATGTGTGTATGCGTGTGTGTGTGTGCGCGCGGTTACGTATGTGTGTGCCCATATGTGGAATCCTGACATCTCCTCCTTTAGAAAACAAACCTCCTTCTGAAGAGGCCACGGGTAATTACAAAGCCCGGGCAGCAGACAGGAGGAACATGGAAAGCATTAGGAGGATCTGAAGAGGTCTGCTTAGCCTTGCTGTGCCAAAGACCATTTTCCCCCCACGGTGTTTCGCTCCCCGAATGACACTAATAGTCCCCGGAGACGTGAACTAGCCCATTACTCAACGATTACTTCTCCTCAGGGCTATTTTGATGGCTTAAGGCTGCAACATGTGTGTTATTTCAATGAATCAGACAGGACACTCATTCAACACTACCTTGAAAGAGGACGCCGAACGTACTACGGACAGAGGTCACTGCCCAGTCGTCATTCATCGTCTTTTATCTGCCAAAGCGTTCCTGGTGCTGATCTGCTCACCTCCATACTGTAGGAACACCCACATTCCTGAGGCTATGCAGAACCTGAACAATACTGGTGAAGAGAATTCCGGACAGAGACAATCCCATAATGATCCCTGGAAAGATACAATAATAATGGGCAGAGAGAACACCAGGACGATCCATAGTGAGAAAAGGTGATGATGGGATCTGTGAGCAGCAAATATAATCCCTGGTAAGAGACAATGACAATGGAGTCTCTGAGCTGGACAATCCCAAGGCAGTCCCTCATAAGAGACAGTAACGATGGGAACTCTGAATAGAGACGATCGCAAAGAGAATCCTGCGTAAGAGACAATGAGCGTGGGATCTCTGGGCAGATGAAGATAGTGGCAGTGTTTTCCCTGTCAGCATAATCCCATGACATTTCTTTGGACGCAGGCAAGTCCATTTTGACCCCAGAGAAATGCCAACGAGATCCTGGAAAGACATTTTTACCTTAAGCCGTGGGGAAGTTTCAAAACAGAAATGATTCTCATCGTGTTTTTGAGACACTTCTAAATAAGAAGGGGTGACCTTTGTAATGTCATAATCACCCCCAGGTTGGGGTCCACCCATCACGTTCCCCAGACCCCATGGCTACAGCCTGCCACTGTTTAAGGGAAGGTCAAGGCATTTTTTCTCCTCTATGACGCCTTTCCAAATCCTATTACTTGGAGATCTCAGTGATAACAGCTCATCCCTTCCATAATTATAATGCACTGATTAAACATTTTTTTGCAAGAACAGCGATTAATATACCATTTACAGATCACATCTATCATTTTCATGCACAAGAATGAGCACTTTTATATATTAAAAATGATATTATAAAGTGCCGTTCTTTAGTGCCTGACTTTCAGCATGCTCAGATATTTCCAATCCCCTTTTACCCAGAATGCCCCAAAAGTCAAGGTATGTTCTCTTTTTTCCAAAACTTTCCCTATGAGCTGCCTGGTTCATGGAAGTGGATGTTCCTTCTTATGTGGCCGTATAGGTTAGTGGAGGACCTGCCCTGCAGAGTATAAGAACTACACTCAATTGCTGGGATAACAGCACAGTACCTGCAGGGAAAGTGTCATTTTAGCAACCTTTAGCAACTTTAGTGGGTTCAGCGAAGAGATGAATGAGCTCACATTCAGTTTGTGCATGGAGGAGCGACATGGTCCCGCCCCCCCAGGAGGACTTGGCTGGGATCAGTACCTGGATCTGACAGAACATGGCCGGTCACAAGTGGCCTGGTATGAGTAGGTGTTTGTTGAGTGTTGTAGGTGAGTGTTACTGTCTGACGTCTCCTAAACTCTTTCACTAGGCTTTTGTTTTGTGTTTTACACCCTGGTTTCACAAACAAAAACGGTGGGCTAGATCTTCATGTCTGTGAGTCTGTTTGCCACAAGTGGGAAAAAAGGAAGAAAGAAAAACTAGTCGGGAAGGAAAAAAAGCTCACTGGCATTTACACGTCTGTGTCAGCACACGACGAGAGGGGCATTTCCATGACGTCAGTATGTCACTGGCATTTACACGTCTGAGTCAGCACACGACGAGAGGGGCGTTTCCATGACGTCAGCATGTCACTGGCATTTACACGTCTGAGTCAGCACACGACGAGAGGGGCGTTTCCATGACGTCAGTATGTCACTGGCATTTACACGTCCGTGTCAGCACACGACGAGAGGGGCGTTTCCATGACGTCAGTATGTCACTGGCATTTACACGTCCGAGTCAGCACACGACGAGAGGGGCGTTTCCATGACGTCAGTATGTCACTGGCATTTACACGTCCGAGTCAGCACACGACGAGAGGGG
>JAABNX020000151.1:8780716-8792725 GCA_015163995.2 Mormyrus lacerda
ATGTCACTGGCATTTACACGTCTGAGTCAGCACACGACGTCAGTATGTCACTGGCATGGATCGGTAACGCAGAAGGTTCCGGTCTGAAGGGGAGGCTTGGCAGGAGGGCTCCCGTGTGACTGTGCCAGTGAGCGACGGCTGAGGCGTGCTGGCGACCGCGGCTCCCCCAGAAACGCCTAGATATACTTCACTTTTAAATATCCCTGCAGCTCAGCGTGCCGAACCTCAGCACCCCCCCCCCGCCCCCCATGCATCACTTTCTATGGCCACTTCATTCACACAGGCAGTGAATTTAATTGGAACTAGAATTACATGAAATGGCCTCAAAATTTGGGAATGCCAGGCCTTACAGTGGCTGATAAATTAAGGGAGAAGCAAAAACACACAACTATGATTAATGTGAAGCATAAATTGTTGTCCTGGCTATCTCCGCAGTCTGATTGCGAATCCTGTTATTTGCCTGCATGAAATTTTGCCTCATTTTTATGTTACTTCACTGTCCGTTGCCAAACACCCAGCTTACTGAAAACCCACATGGAAAATGAGCCTGGAGGAGTTCCCAGAAAGTCACGGCACCTAGTTACATGCAGATACTTTCATCCCATCAGTAGTCTCCACTAATTTAGGCGTACAGTTTGTGACTGAGGGTGTGAGGGTGTGCCAATCCACCAAGGGAACGCTATCTGCCCTAACCCTTAAGCCTATCCATCTCACCCTGTGGAAAGAAGGGTATACTGAACGTAAAACTGAAGACCCACCTGAACAGGAAAAATATAAAACAAATTATCAAATATTCAATAAATCTTTTTGTTACTGAAAGCAGGTATGCCAGTCACGATGTGCTCTCTTAGCTAAACCTCAAAGCAGTCTGGGAAATACAACAGGATGTGGGCTATTTGAGTGCAGTATGTGCTGTTTTTTCCCGTTAAAAACATATAACAGTGTCAATATAGAGACATAAGACTAAAGCGGTACCGCTACCTAAATCATGCGCTGAAATATGAACAGTGCAAAAAACTTATCAAGCAAAGTCTGAACTGAGGACCTGACTAGCTGTACTGCCACTATAAAGAATAATTAAACATTAACAAAAGTCACGCTGATATAAAAACAAACGTCACGCTGGTATTAAAGCAAGCTTCTCCAAGAGAAAGGCAGCGTGGCTTATGAAGATCAAAGGTGTTTCATCTTGCCTGGAAAGTCATACAGGGAAATGAATAAAAGATATCCATTTGGGTAAGTCAACATGCTCTAGTCAGCCATAACATTAAAACTGCCTGTTTAATATCATGTAGGTGCCCCAAAACAGTGTAACACTTTACATTAAGTGCACCTTCATAATGCATTTATTATGTATTCATATAACATTCAGTGCACCATTATAATGCATTCATAGAACATTCATAAGCAGCAAGCAAGTGCACCTTAACATCCTAACATCCATTAACAGCTTTAATATACATTAATAAGAAACATTGCATGATTATATAATTATAATGTTTGTTATTATTATATAATATTTATTATTAATGTATATTACAGCCGTTAAAGGAGGTTAGGATGTTAAGGTATACATACATGATGAAACAAATGTTTCATGAATATTTAATGAATACATTATGAAGGTATACTGAACGTTTTATGAATATAAAAGCATTATGAAGGTGCAGTTAATGTAAAGCGTTACCCAAAACAGTTCTGTTCCATTGAGGTGTGGACTTCACAAGACATTTGAAAGTGTCCTCATACCAAGGCGTTGTCAGCAGATCCTTTAAGTCCTGTAAGTTGGACTTATTTGTCCAGCACATCCCACAGATACCTGATTGAATTGAGATCTATATCTATAGAATTTGGAGGCCAAGTCAACACCTTGAACCCTTTTCATGATCCTCAAACCATTCCTGAACAATTTTTGATGTGTGGCCGGGCGCATTACCCAGCTGAAAGAGGCCACTGTCATCGGGGAATACCGCCTCCATGAAGGGGTGAACTTGGTCTGCAACAATGTTAAGGTAGGTGGTACGTGTCAAAGTAACATCCACATGGATGCCAGGACCCAAGGTTTGGCAGCAGAACATCGCCCAGAGCATCAGACTGCCTCCACCGGCTTGCCTTCCTCCCATAGTGCATCCTGGTGCCATCTCTTCTTCAGGTAAACAACATGCATGCAGCAGGTCACCCAAATGATATAACAGAAAACATGATGCATCAGATTAGGCCACCTTCTTCCATTGCTCTCCTGTCCCGTTCTGAAGCTCATGTGCCCATTGTAGGCACTTTCAGCAGTGGAAAGGGGTCAATATGGGCACTCTGACTGGTGTGCAGCTACACAGCTCCATACGCAGCAAGCTGCAGTGCACTGTGTGTTCTGATGCCTTTCTATCATAGTCAGCATTAACCTTTTATGATAAATTATGATATATTAGCTCTCCTGTGAGCTCAGACCAAACAGTCTAGCCTTCACTCCCCATACACATCAGTGAGCCTTGGGCACCCATGACCTCATTGCCAGTTCACTGTTTGGCCTTCACTGGACCACTTCTGGTGGGTACTGCCCACTGCATAGGGGGAAACTCCATAAAAAATGTTGGAGATGTTCTTACCGAGCCCATCTACCCATGACAATCCGACACTTGCCGATTTTTCATGCTTCCAACACATCAACTTCAAGAACCGACTGTTGCCTAAAATGTAATAGCTCCCATGACAGGTGCCATTGTAATGAGGTAATCAGTGTTATTCACTTCACCTGTCAGTGGTTTTAATGTTATGGGTGAGAGGCGTACATTGCTATCTACTATACCATACTAGATATTGCAGCTACGATACCATAACTGACAGTGACAAAGTTGTTTCTTTAATACAGTAAAATCCTGTTATAGTGGACTCGTCTGTAACGGAGGAGGTCCGCTGGTCACAGCCGTGTGTCTTTACGAACATGCAGAAAAAGCATAACTCGTATATAACGGAATTCTGCTTATATTATTAGGGCAGGTGCCTCTGCTCTGAATTTTACAGAGGAGGATATCTTGTCATCTGCTCTTACATAGTAAATGAACTTCCTAGATCTTACATACAATACTCTTACATAGTAAATGAACTTCCTAGATCTTACATACAATACTCTTACATACTCTTGCATACCAAACTCACATAGCTAGATACTAATTATAAACTATCCAGGAGTTTAATGGAGCCCAAACGAAGCAAAGGGAGAGCTTGTGTCTAACTGGAAGACCCATGATAGATATTATAGGTGCATTATTATCTTCTACATGTGCTCTCAGATCTCTTAAGACAGCTGTGATGAAGCCCTTACTCAAGAAGCCTAATCTGATCTATCTAGTTACAGGAGCATTGCAAACCTTCCATTTTTATCTAGAGTTTCATAGAGATGTGTTGTCAAGCAGCTGTCTGTCTTCACACAGCCCAGTGACGTTGATGAGATGCTTCAGCCTGGCTTTCAGACAAACAGCGTTTGTCAGAGTAATGAATGATGGGTTGTTCTCCTCTGACCGCGCTAATGTCTCTGTTATTACGCCGCTTAGGTTAAGGGTTAATTCTGACATCATAAATCACTGTTTTTTTTCTGGCCTTGTGCTGACCATCTCTGTGCTGTGTACGTTCTTTGCCCCTCAGCCTTTTCCGTGAGGTTAACCGCTCTATGTTCTATATTTATCCTAATTAGCTATACTCTTCTGGAACCTATATAAGTAGGTAACGCAACATTTAGCCCTTGGTTCCACATCGTTTCTGGTTTCTCATCTGGCCCCAAGGTTATAAATCATCAAAGATCCAGACAGCCGGCCTGTACCAGTCTAGAGTAGCGTTTCCCAGTCCGGTCCGCGGGGGACCCACAAATGGTCCACGTCTTTACTCAATTCCAACTCCTGGGAACTGGGAGGGAGCAAAAATGTGGACTGTCTGGCAGGGAGCTCGGAGGGAGCAAAAACATGAACCGACTGTGGTTCCCCAAGGACCGGGTTGAGACACACTGTTCTAGAGAATGGATCCCCTTGATGGGATAACCCAAGCACCATGAACTGCTCTGACCTGCTCTCTGTGCCCCGCCTCCACCAGCACGGTCACCAGCCACTGCTGGCTGTCATTGAGCCACCCTTATACACCATTCAAAGTGACTTTTCTTATTTATACTTCAGTAGACACGATTTCCCAGGAGCACTACCCTTTTAAATATGTAAATATATCCTGATATTGCCATTTTCAGACCTGTTTTGTGTTTCCTGTTTTCTCGGGAAGAATGGCTGTAAATCACCAGCACTCGTCTGGTGCCTTGTAGCGAACTCGCTCATAAAAACATGCAGTATTTAATAAAATTTGATCCACTTGACAGATTAAACATTGAGAGAGAGAAAAGAAATGATTGTTTCCAGATTTCTTTTTTACATCTGTGTTCGCAAGGGGCGTGTCACCCGACAGTCGCTGTATTTAGCAGTGGATGTGTCATTTGAGCACTGTTGCGCCATTCCCCCCCCCCCCATACACACACACACACACACACACACACACACACACTATGCATTCTGGGAAATGTCCATTGTGTGTTGCCGCTTGATCCCATTGTCTTGTCAGTGTTGAGATTTCCTTGCCGCTGTCCTTTGTCCTTCCCTTTCGCTTTCTCATTCTTTCCATCTCCCCGCTCCCTTTCTTCCTCGCAGAGTGAGACGGGTAGCGCTGTCACCGGATCCTCAATAGCGCCGCGCTAATTGCTGACCCTCGCAGGCCCAATTAGACGCTACAAACCTGAAGCTCCAACCCAGGGGAGTCGTTCCACACAGCGCAGGCCCTCTGGGATACGCATAGAGGGCCAGACGCTCCGACACGCCCCCCCCCCCCCCACACAATCACCACCTCTCCTGTTTCCACCCTCCCATCCCAGGCCTCTGGAGCACGCCACCTCCGCAGTCAGGGAAGTCGACGTGAGACCCGAAGGAGTGCGGCCCAGTCCCCATGAGGAGCCCCAGCCTTTAGAGCTACTTTAATAAATACCCGGCAGCATAGACGGGCAGAATTTTAGCCATGCAAGCTCATAAAACACTCCACCATTTATCAGCGATGGTAACTGAGGGGGCTTCAGCATATCTGACCTCATTCAAATTAGTGTTAGCATGTTAGCCTGACTGGCTTCAGCATCCAGCACACCTCCCTGACAGTAACACACACACACACCTGCATACCTATCTAAACGGGGACCGTTCTTTCATTTCTATGGGTCAAACCCTAATCTCAATCTTGACACCCTTACCCCCTACCCAGCCCGAGCCTTAATCATCAGCAACCAAACAAAATACAAGGCTTACATTTTTACTCTTTTGATTGCATTCACAGATTTTTGTAAAATTGTATCCAAATGAGGACCTGAAAAAATGTCCCCAAAAGTAAGGAAGTTTCACGTTTTATTACACTTTGCGGACATTTTGGTTCCCGAACGTGATCTATGCAAACTCACACACACACATGCTTGTACTTGTATCTTTATGGGGACCGTCCACTCATTTCAATGAACACAACACTAATCCGAACAATCTTAACCTCTACCCAGCCCTAACCTTAATCATAAGTAACCAAACAAAATGCAAGACTTTTGGCATTTTTAATTTGGTCCCCAGAATGCAATATAAAAATAAACCACACACACACACACACCATAAGGCATGAAATAACCAGTTGAAAATGCCCATGTAGCATTCAGAATGCTGAGAATCACTCATTTCCTATCTGCCTTACTGTCTGACGGGGGCCAGGTGGAGCAGTCAGCCACGCCCATAGCAGCAGTAGGAAAGCACACCAATCAAGGCACAGATAAGGTGGGCGTATCACCATTCCCGATAACCAGTGCTGATAGGCAGAGCTTGGCTGGTTATTCAATCACGGGCTCAAATAACCAAAGTGCACTTGTAGACTGCTTGTAGAGTTAAGGTAAGGGAGTCTATATCGGGAAGTCTATATTGGGTCATCCAAGGTGACCAGCAAGCCACTAAATCCAGAAAAATTACAGATGGAGGACTTCAGAGTAGACAGAGTACTCAAAAAGGCTGAAGATAAGTTATAGGGGGAGAGAAGGCATGGCCGACCATGGGCAGCTAGCTGCCCGACTCCCCCCCCCCCCCTACGGAAAGGGTGGTTAATCTATAAATAGATGCCCATAAAAACATGCCTGGAAACCTCTTTATCCATTTCAAAGGTAAATAATCTGAGCAAGCCTGGCCACAGGCTCCGAGGAGGCAGCTGGGAGGCGGGCGAAGGCGTGGGTGGGCCATCGCGTGGCCGTGGAGAACCCCACCCTCCCAGGAACCCCACCCTAGGGAGGAGACCACTGCATGTCTGCCTCCACCAAGGTGATCTGCAAAACCTTTAATTACCAGAGGCCTCGTGGGCTTTCAGATGTTCTTCCGAGGGCCTCTAGACCCATCTCAGCGTCAGCGTGCTAAGCGGATTATAATGGGGGGGGGGGGCATCCTGTGGTCGAATTTGCGGCTGGCCTGCACCCTCCTGGATGTGTGGATATATGGAATGTTATTCTAGGGAAGGCTGGACTCCGGAGGACCCTCTTAAGCGGGACGAGGGCAACTGCAGATGTCCTGCACCTGTTGCAGGACAGGGCGACGGCACGAAAATACAGAATCCGTGCTTTCGCCGCACTTCCGGCGCTCCGCAAACGGGAAAACACCCCGCCCCAGCAACAATTGGGGCTAGACGCTCAGATGAAAGCAGTAACCCCGGAATGGCGGTAATCCCCTTTGTTTCAGCAAAGCTGAGGAAACCTTCACAGTGTTAAACTGAGCTCACATTCTCCCCTTTCTGTTAAAACAAAAAAAAATTAGACTATTTATAGCCTTTGATATGTAAACCCACAAAATCTTACCTCAGGCTAGACAATCAGTAACTCCTCTTCAATCCGGCGATATCAAAAGACAGTAAAGAACAAAAGGGGAATCAGCAAGAAAGGAAACGTGAGAAGAGTTACAGTTACATGGGTGATAATTAAAGGGGAAGACAAAGCAGATGAGAGGGGGGTCTTTCACCCAATTATTCTCCGGGACAAAAGTGACACGGTGGGGGGGGGGTGCCTGTTATTTCACTTCCCGATGCAGAGGCTGTCACCCGCCGTCATTTTGTTTCTCATTTAAATGCTCACTTCCTATTTTAACCAGCAGATGGCGAAGTGGCTAAGGAATTGAATGCGCCTTGCTGAAAGTTACTGCACCCGATCTGCTACAATAAAGTTCTCCCTTGCATTTAATGTTCACCCTTACATCACTGGAGTGAGATCCCAGTAAGTCCTGGAAAGAATAAGGCAGGAGGCCTGTAACATACAGTATGCACATGATAAGGGGAAGTTAAAGTCTTGACTTCAGCTGATGTGTCATGCTGTATGCAGGTTTGTATCGCGGGGATGCAGGGGGGTCCCAGTGCGAGACTGGGATCTGAGACCACGGCACTGGTGCTCTCACACGGCAGCAAGACCCACGGTGTCAGCGTGACGTCCGGAGGGAACAGGCAGCTGGATAAATACCTCAAAGATAGAACTGCGGGTCCCCTGGATTAGAGCAGGGATGCAGGCCATGGGATAACTGCCGTGCATTTGCAGGGGCATAACTTATCCGGGGGGAGGCCGGGGGGGTCTGAATGAAGCCAATGATTTTATCACCTAGAGCAGCTTGAGCGAAATTCAATGTGAGCTCTGCCCAAGTGTTCCTCAACCCCTGGGGGGTTTGCTGAAATTCGTAACAAGTCCCCCCTGCCCCCAGCTGTAGGGTTGCAGTGTGGGTCTGACCTGATTATGCTCTTCTGGGGAGAGTGGAGCTGGTCGTGTGAACAGGGGTCATTAACACAGACCACAGCCAAGCTACTGTGAGCCAAAGAAATGCTGCCAGTGTCAGGTCTCACACCAACCTGTCTAGTCTCTCCGGCCTCACAGTGACCCACCCGGCCTCTCTGGCCTTACAGTGACCCACATGGTCTCACAGTGACCCACCCGGCCACTCCAGCCTTACAGTGACCCACCTGGTCTCTCCGGCCTCACAGTGGCCCATATGACCTCCCTGACTTCACAGTGACCCACATGACCTCTCCGACTTCACAGTGACCCACATGACCTCTCCGACTTCACAGTGACTCACATGACCTCTCTGACTTTGCAGTGATACACATGGCCTCTCCGGCCTCACAGTGACCCACCTGGCCTCTCTGGCCTCACAGTGATCCACCCGGCCTCCCCAGCCTCACAGTGGCCCATATGGCCTCTCTGGCCTCACAGTGACCCACATGGTCTCACAGTGACCCACCCGACCTCTCCGGCCTCACAGTGACCCACATGGCATCTCCATCTTAAACTGAGATCCACCCGACCTCTCCGGCCTCACAGTGACCCACATGGCATCTCCATCTTAAACTGAGATCCACTCGGCCTCTCCAGCCTCACAGTGACCCACATGGCTTCTCCATCTTCAAAGTGACCCACCTAGCTTCTCCGACCTCACCATGACCTGCCTGGCCTCTCTGGCCTCATGATTGCTAGCCTTGGCCTCTCAGGCCTCACAGTAATCTATCCAGCCTCTCGGGCTTCACGCCAACTTGCCTGGCCTCTCTAGCCTCTCAGGGACCCGCCCGTTCTCTCCGGCCTCACAATGACCCGCCAAGCCTCTCTGGCCTCACATCGTCCCACCCGGCCTCTCTCCCCAATAGCGGAGGACTCCATTCCATCATGTCTCCAGTTACTCTTCAGCTATTACTAACTCTGAGCTCAGAACCTGCAAAACAGACGTTTTTTTTAGCCGCCGTTGTTTCATAACACAAATTATCACAGCAGGGACTGTGGTTCACAATAGCGCGTCAAAGAGACTCCTGTAAAACACACATCAGATGGGAAAGTGCAACACTGAGGAGCTGATTAAAATCACAGTGTCCCGATACACAAAGGGACAGTCAGACTCCATCGTGTCCTGGTGTTAATTTCATAATAACACACACATGCTCGCCTGTTAAACCACATGGCTACTTAAAGAGGGTAAAAACTGCAAGCTTCTACAGTCACTCGAGCTGGAACAATCACTGTAAGACCAAGGCTGGACAGAGGCACCTCAAACAAGGGCTGCGTGTTCGATTAAAACGGCAATTTGTGGTCGTCTTCACAACACATTCCCAGACCTAATGGCTGACGACCCACCCCGTTGTGGTACTTTTCCAAGACCTGACGCCCTATGCCTCTATCTTTCCCTGCAACTTTCCTTTGTGCTCAAGCAGAAATAGCTGTTTTTGTTTTCCTTCCACCCCAAATAAAGCCTCTTCCGTCACCCCAGCCCAGTGTCGCATGGCTATGCTCGCCATCCTTCCCGGCGAAAGCCTTACAGACACATTTCCAGCCCGTCTTTAAATTGATTTAATGATGCCAGACCTTCTGACACCCTGTCAACGAGCTGCGCGGTTGATGCGGGTTTATGTCGCCTGACACGAGCCTGACGCCTTCATTAGTGGAAGGCGGGTGGGACCAAGGAAGGGCTGAGTCCGGCTCTGTGTTTGAGTAGTGCCGTTTGACCCATTTTCCACCACTGTACTGCCATCTTTGATCTGAAAAGTAAGGCTTGGTATGTTAGGTCGCTGTGACCTGACCCAATGGCTGCTGGTCCCTAAGGTTTTCATCGTGATTAACATGCAAACGATCGAGGTGTTTGCTGCCTTTTGTTGCGCAGGGAGTCCACACCCAGCAAAAAACAGAAAGAAATATCAATTATACATCACAAAGCACCAGCGGAGTTCATAAAGGAGGTCCAAGACGAAAGCTTGAATCGATGATCCAGTCACTAACTGGAAATATCACATGTACAGCATTGATTTAGCATCAGTGACATACATATACCTTCACCTCTTTTTTCTGTTTTAAGGGAGAGTGTGTGTGTGTGTGGGGGGGGGGGGGGCGCTAATGAAATGTACCAAACGAAGTATTTGTGCTCAATGAAGCACTCAAACTTTCACAAATAAAACTTCCCTCGAAACACATTTCTTGAAAACAATGGTAGATGCCCTGGACTCTCCCAAGGAGGCTGGGAAATTGCTTCAGCTCTGTTGTGTTTCTGACGAGATGTTGAGCCTTTCGACTGGGTGTCAAAACCCATTTACCGTCGCACTCTCGGCTGAGGCGTGAATGCCAGTGTCCAAAACCGGCTGGTATGCGCTGGCAATCAAACGAATCACTTCAAGAACACCAGCGATTCCCCGCTCTGGCTACCATCTGTCTTACCGTTTGGACCGCGCTCATTTGGAAATCCTCGTTAAGGACACTAGGATATTGTTCCAGAGGCTGAAAGAAGATAAACTGTTCGCTAAGCATTTTTTAACACCAGGCCCTACAAATGAAAGACGCATACTTTGTGGCTAAATTTGAATTCCTGCAGTCTGTGGCAGACATTGGGAAAGTGCAGGGCCTGAATTTTATATTCCATGTTAGCATTCCCAAGTAATCCACAGCAGGATAATGGAGAGGCTGTCGCAGGAAAGAATGTGTCACCAAATGTAAACTCGGCATTGCTATGCGGCTGACACTCAGTGGGACGTCTCAATGAAATCCCAGGACGGCTTCCGATATCCGGATTTACAGTCGTGTCTGGGGGGAAATCTGGTTGCTATATAATTTCCCTCTGAATAATTCCTTGTTACTGATAAAACCCACCATTTTATTTGTGTCTTAAGGCCCTGCAGGAGAGATTATCTTGTTTTTCTGAACACTAAATCGGTTCTCTGTACTATCAAAATCTGTCTTCAAAAGACATTCTTCTCCACATGTTCAGCCTAATGTGACTTCTGACGCTTGCAGGCCAAGGTTTAACCGTCCAAAGGCCTCTTCAACTAGAGAAAACATGATCATTTCACTTTCTTCCTGGTATTTCAACAATATGATGAGTGTGTAGCTTGAGCATAAAAGACCAGCAGGCAAGCATTTTGAATACAGCGTCTTGATTTGGCCGGTCATGAGTCAAGGCTCTCCAGTGCAGGCAGCAGGACAGTGTGCACATTGTCCATTTTTACCCAGCATGCCACGCTCACGTTTCACTTCCTGAACAAGCTCCAGCTGTTAAGTTACATTCCGCTAAACTTTTGTACAAGTTAGCTACTTTGCGAGAGGTCGGCAGTGGGCGTTTTCTGACACATGTGGGTGTCTTATTTTGGAATAAGCATTGGCCACAGACGGCAGCGAAAATAATCGTTTAAGGAGGGGAAAGGGAAAAAAACGAGTGTGATTTCTGACAGCAAGCTTGCGTCTGTATAATGATGTTAACACAATATTGAAGTGGGTGCTGTAACTTAGTGAAGAGCAGGAGATAAACAGACACGATCACAAGGAATCTGGCAAGAGACACCCTCACCACACTCGCTCGCAATTAGAAAACATTCTCGCTCCGTCGTCTGATGAGTCCCCATGTTTGCGCAAATCTGGTCGTTAAAATTAACAAGTGAAATTGTTTTTATTTATTTTTTTCTTAATTCCTCTGGAAGGGAATTCAGAGCTCTGTAAAAGAACAGAACAGGCAGTCCATAAGGCACTGGGCGTTCAGGGTCACTAGCAGGGTAAGCGCTGACAGAAATGAGACAACTGGTGCTCGTAGTTAAGTTTCGTCAGCACAGGGCTCATTTACAAGGTACGTTTAACGTTTCACCTACAGGGTTTCATTGCAATGTTCATGTTAAAATGCTAATAGTTATGGAGCTTCAGAAGGGAAACTAAACCCAAGTACCATCAAGCATCTTTAGAGTCACAGTGAGCACATTGATACACACTCACACACACACACACACACACACATACACTCACACATACACCCACACACTGATACACACACACGCACACACACACTCACACACACATACACTCACGCATACACCCACACACTGATACACACACACACACACACACACACACACACACACACACTGATACACACTCACACACACACTCACACATACATACACTCACACATACACACACACAAG
>JAABNX020000151.1:8820978-8832230 GCA_015163995.2 Mormyrus lacerda
GGGGGTGCTTGCAATCGGCGTGTTTATTCCACAGGAGGAGTGGCGGGAAAGGGGGTTCGCGGGGGGATCAAACCGCAGCTGTGCTCGGAAAACGGGACAGCTTCCTTTCCCCGAGGGAATCAGAAGTCCCGGCGCCGGGAGCGGCGCTCCAGTCGACCGGCTGCGGCTCGGCTTTTTAATCGTGCGTGTGATCCCCCCCCCCAGAAGACCTTTCCTGTTTTCCCTTCTTTTTCTTTTCCCATGCAGGGAGCCGCAGACCACACATAAAGCAGCCGTGACTGCACCGCTCTCCTAGTCCCCCCCACCGCCATCTGTGCGAATGTCTCCTCGCGGTGACGGGCACATCCGCGGAGGGTGGCCGCGCCGCGCGCCTCGTACGCGCGCCGATCGATCCATCACGCCCGGAACGGGGGGCTGCGAGCTGGAGCGCCGGCCCCCACCAGATAGACGGAGATCCGCCGTGAAACTTAATCACGGAAGGTCATGTCGAGGAGAGGGGAACAGATTAAATTAGCATAGCATTAGACATGGAAAATGATCTCTGTCAAAATCATCTTTACCACAATTATAATATGTTAATTACGTATTTCATTAAGGAAGTTTATTATGGTTCACAGATGAAATCAAGCGGACAAGAACACCTGGAAGGAGACAGCCAAGACCCATTTTCCAGCTCTGTACCTCTCTCTCTCTGTCTGTCTCTCATTGTATCTCTCTCATTCTCTCCCTCACCATCTCAGGTTACCTGAATCATTAAAAAAAACACATGCCCTTGCTGATTAGAGATTGCTAGAAGTTTAAGGGTGATATCAAATCACCCTGCTGTATAAAACGTACTACACCATACTGCTTTAGTGTGTCATTGTGTTCCTGCACACCTCAATTATAATGAGCTGATTTCAGAATCAGAAAAACTTTATTGATACCCAAAGGAAAATTATTTTTGTTGATATGCATTTGTTGGAGTTAATGGTCATCTCATTTGCTTGACCGAACGTCGCCACTTTCAGTGTGATCTGGGTGCGATTTGCACGATGCATCTCAGGTACTTAAAAAGAGTCTCCCATCAACCAGAGATGCTCTGAACAAAATGATCACGAATGCAGGAATAGCTCCGCAAGCCGCCAAGGCAAAGAAGGCCCTCCGCCACTGCGTCACTGCACAGCTGTGGAACGTACACCTGGGCCTCCATCCCGCCATGAGCCTCAGAGGCAGCCCCGGTGCATCGTGGGATTGCACCTGTGCAGAATGTCCTATTTGAAAGAACTAGATCTGGAGGATGTGAGTTTAAATATCAGATTGGACACTATCCATCACATTACTGTTGTGCAATTTCTGCCTGATATCATGTAGTTGTGTGTGTGTGTGTGTGTGGGGGGGGGTGGCTGGTGAGATACACATAACATAACATTATGGGGAACAAATCTCTTGATGTTGTGGGAACCATTTTTTTGGTCACCAGAAGGGGAAATTCAATTTTATAAAAATCTGTCAATGCAAAAAAAAAATGAAAAATGCAAAAGTCGTTGATGGTTACTTATGGTTACGGTTATGGCTGGGTGGGGCTTAAGGGCGTTATTGTTGCGATTAGGTTTTTCCCATAGAGATGAATGGACAGTCCCCACAATGATATGAATATAAATGTGTGTGTGTTTATATATGTACACAATGGCAGGTTGTTTTGTCTGTGCTCACTGCAGGAAACATTGCAGTTAATGAGTGGTGTTTGTCGCTGAATTGTCTGCACTGTGTGTGAGTGTGAATACATTGTGAGTGGTTGGAGTATCACACTGGACATGCTGTATACACACGGTGCTTCCTGGGATAAGCTCTGAGGAAAGGATGACCCATGTGACCAGTCTGCTTTTCCTGCGAGATACTCAGATTCTGCAGTATTAATCATGTGAACCATGCTCTGAAAAAGTTGTTTGTCGAACCTTTTTCCATGTAAAATTTATGTATCTGGCGAGGCTGAATATGAAATAAGAAATGTTCATTTGCCACAGGCCCTTGAAGAAGCAAAGAGGACCTGTGCTTTTAAGATCATTCTAATAAAATGATTGTTGAACAGATGGAATTTCCTCTCTGACTCTCCTCTCTGTCTGAAATCGAACTGTTCCGCTTGCCTTTTGCCTTACGGAAGATAGACGCGTGGGTGGAGATCATAAGGACCAGAGTCACATTGATGTCGCCGGTGCGGTGTGTGGACTGACGAGTGCAGGGAAAACACTGAGTTATTGCTGAGTTACCCTTGTAATTGCTGCTGAGTCACCTGAACTTCAGCACAGAGAGATGAGCATCTGAAGGTCCCATTGGAGTGACCACTCAATTGCCTGCAAGAAAAAGCAGGCACAAGGGTGCAAATTAAGTTCAGTAGCATGGACTGGGGTCCTCTCCTGGAACACTGGTTCAGATGAACCTGCGGCAGATGAACTTCTAGAGGAGGTGGGTTCAAGCAACCAGAGTAGCATCCAACACCCAGGAGGATCTGATTGGTTGGTCCCACCTCCTCTATTTTCTTGGACCCACCTCTTATACAAGCTGATTGGTTATCTCTATGAACTAATCATTTTTCATTCAGAACATTTTGCGTAAGTAAAACTACCATGAGCAAGAAGATCCTTCATCACCAACAGAATCTGTAATCTGTGAATCGGCCATTTTCAAGGACAGTGAAGCGCTGGTGAGTTCTGGGATAGCTGCACAGGAAAACAGACACGGTAATAAACTAAAGCGACCGCGATTCTTGCAGAAGCCTTCATTGCTAATACTCTTATACTCTCCACAAACCAGTAACTGGTTTTTATAATATTCTCATTTTATCCAATTAGCTTCATCTGACAAGCAGCAGAGATGCACAATGTGGTGGCCAATCTTGACCAATATAGCTGGTCAGTATTTAAATATTATCAAATATGCAAAGTTAGTAGCTCCTGTGCAAAAGAGAAGAACCACATGGTTTTGACGCGTGGCCTACCTGTATGCGCACCACCGCGCTGAAAATTGCCCCTAGTTTACAGCTGACCTGCAGGCAGCATGCTGAACACTAAGTGCCACAGAGACCCTGTCTGCTCCTTAAGGAGTAGCCAAGATCAGGAAGCCACTAGCGGTTAGTATCAATTCTGAATAACCAAATCGGAAAGTTTTCTAAAATGGGCTCAAGGTCGCTCAGCATTTCTGGGAAACGCAGGCGGGGCCATGTCTTCAGCGCGTACCACCTGAATCCTTACAGGAATACACAAAACCTGAAAGACGGATGGATTTCACTCAGCCAGAAATCCAGGTATATAAACCCCTTTTAATATACCTCAGGGTGGGCGAGATGGGGGGAGGACTGAAAGACTGGAGTGATGAGCAAGCTGTCCAAGTGCTGAGGTCAACGTCTTATTTTTACACAAATCTGTGTTAACGTCAAAGGCAGGCTGTCTGAACTGGCTTTCCACTTTCCAACTGTGAACTGCAAATATTTATTAACTAATAATACTGATTCCTCTCTGACGTCAGGCATTTCTTCAGATGGTTAAATGACACCTACTAAGTCTCAGAAGTTAACAGCTGATAGCCAGAGGCTACAAAATATTTTTGCTGGCAGTGAAAATATTTTCAAATACATTTTACAGAGACTAAAGACTTACAAAATGTCATTACTGAAGGAATGTCAAGTTAATCATGGCCTTTCTTGGGTCTTTAACTATCACATTGCCTTAAGTAAGTTCTCTTTGCACAAGTTCCAGTGATGGTAAACTGCACTGATTTATTCGACCAGTCATATCCAACACTGTAAACTCCCATTCTGGAAGGTTCCCACCAAACCTACTGCCAGTTACAGTCAGGCATCTGGAAATTTCCTTGAATCGGCCACTGCCTCATAGAAGCACCTGCATCCTTTTAGTATTATTTATGATAAAATTCTCCCTCCAGCTGACTATATTATGACAACCCAGTAAGAAGCAAAGAATGGGACACAAGCAGGGCTGAAAATGAAGCTCGCCAACTTGCCTGAGACAAATACTACAGACCAAGGGTGAGTGCAAGGAAACTGAAGACTAGCCTGCTGGCTAGTAAAAAATAATCCATGAAAATAATGCATGTACAATAATACAAAAAATAATGCATGTAGAGCTAATGATCATATTAATGCGCTAGTGTTGATTGTTAAAGTCACTTTCTTTGATTGTGTTAATGCATGCATTATGTTGCCACCCAAATGGGAAAAAGCCCTGCGACAAAACTAACGCATTCCTGAAAAACCTCACGTTCACTAAAATACAGTACTGTTGGTTAAAGGTAAGCGAGTCCCAAACTTTGTAAGGTACGCACAAAGACAATGAAGTAAAAAATAAAACAGTGATAACAATTGGCACTAATGCATTTCATTATAATCATATATTATAATAAATCAGCTGTTTTTACGTGTTAAAAATGTTAGATGTTTAGAATCTAAAACTTTGACCTGTGCATGGATGTAGAAAAAATGTGATGTTTTTTATATATGAAAATCAGTTTGACTGATTCACTGAAAAGAATTTGATTCAAAAGGATGATTTGTTCAAGAATTGGACATCACCACCGTTCACTCGGATGGCTGTTTTTGCGTTCATGTGGTGTTTCGAACGAAGACCATATCTCTTTGTGGTTCGCTTAGTGCTTTTGTTAAAATGCAAATCCGATTCTGGCAGGGGAGCGGCATTGCTTGAAATTTAGGGCCCCACGAAGGCTTATCATATTGGGCCCCTCAGTCCAGACCAATCCAATTATTTTCCAAATTTTCTAGGCCCCCTGTCCATCAGGGGCTCTTGGAATTGTCCTGACTTTACCTCCCTGTTACGGCTCCCCTGAACTTGGTTACTAATATATGAATCATGCTGGAACAGATTGGCGGTGTGATGTCACACGTTGTAGCGTGACTGGTTGTATTTGCAAAGATGTTCAATAGAGACTTACAATATTCCTTCCAACAACACGAGATATTTGGTCGTAACTTTGTACAGAATGCTACAATTCATAGCGAAAACAAAACTCTCAGTTACCATCTCACAGGTAACGAGTTAGACTGTGTCATACTCTGAATGAGTTTGTAGAAATAAATAAGTGATATATTGTGATGTGATGCGATGGCTTTTGGTTAGCAGCAAAAAATTCTTATGTTCCACCCCTGGATACAAGAGCTAAACAACAGTCCTGTGAACAGATAAGCCTATAGATAATGAGGGACATGACTGATTTGCTGTGCTATGCAAGGTCTTCATATTTGTGGCTCCCTTAACATGCTTCAAACGTTAGAACATTGAGTCAGGTCTGACTAGTTCAGAACGAGGTTCCAGGTTTTGCTGGAGGTGCAGCTCAAGGTGCCTTTGACATTCATCCTGGTGAATGGATTTCCGGAAGCAGACAGGGACTCCACCATGAGTGCAATCCCTCTGAGGATGTTCAGTGCCTTGAAGGTGACAAACGGTGGCGCTGACCCTGGTTAACATGTCTGCGAGATGCATGGAGGGGGAGTGGCATCAGTGAAGGAAAACATATTTAATTCTGCTTAATTGCTCTCTCCATCTCTTTTAGTCCTCATCGCAAAAGGCTCAGTTTTGAAATATACAGCTGTGTCTCGTTCCTTCCCTTTATACCTCCCTCTCTCACTTCTGTGTTCCTTCTACCTCTCTCCCCTTTCCATCCTCTCACTCTCTCGCTCTCCCTCTCTCTCCCCATTTCATCCTCTCACTCCCTCTCTTTCCCCATCTCATCCTCTCGCTCTCCTTCTCTCTCCCCATCTCATCCTCTCGCTCTCCCTCTCTCTCCCCATCTCATCCTCTCACTCCCTCTCTTTCCCCATCTCATTCTCTCGCTCTCCTTCTCTCTCCCCATCTCATCCTCTCACTCCCTCTCTCTCCCCATCTTATCCACTCACTCTCCCGCTCTCTCCCCATCTCATTCTCTCACTCTCTCCCTCTCTTTTCCCATCTCATCCTCTCACTCCCTCTCTCTCCCCATCTTATCCTCTCGCTCTCCCTCCTCCTTTTCTCTCCATAATCAGTGCTGGCCTCAAAGCTGCTTTATTCTATGGACTCATCCAGTCAAGGGGAGAAATGTGGGCTAATCTTGGGGCTGAATGAGGCCAATCACAAGAATAATGAGGGAGGCGCCCCCCCACCTTGTGTCACAGCACCAGGCCCTTAGCAGTACAAATTCAGCTTTTGATATCTGATTTTTGGATGCTGGGGGTGAGATGGGGGGGGGGGTGTCCAGATTGTTCTCGAGCTGCCCACTCAGGCCCAGTAATGAGGAGAAGCACTGTGGAGAGGACCGGGCTGATAATGCCAGTCAGTTTGCATTTCCTGTAAGTGAAACCACGGTGTAATGGTGTCAATACAGCGAGCACTCACTGTTCATTCGCAAGCCCCCCCCCCTCCCCGCTGAGCTGCAATACTGTGATCAGAGTCTCAGCAGCTGAGTCAGCTGCAAGGCCAGGCCCCTCACGCAGGTGCAGCGGGGGTGTCGAAATCGGCACCAGAGCAGGATTGTCGCCATAGCAACATTGCCACTGGGCTATCGCCGCATGACTGCAGCCATGGCACCATTGCCACGGGAAAGCCACTGCCGCGGGCACGTCGCCAAGGAAGGGCTTCACCTGAGCATCATGGGGACTGCCAGCATCGCTATGGGAACGTCTATATACGTCATCATGGGGCCACAGTCACAGGAGCACCGTGTCGGACTCACTGGCTGTAGCGGCCTCTTGTAGCAGGAAGTTGGCATGTGCTTAAACTGCACTTCAATCATAGATCCAAACAGGGCTGACTGCGGCAATCAGCGCTCTCATCCATGTTCCCCACACGGCCTTGCACTGCCATCAAATTCCTTAGGAAGGACAGGCTGCACCGAGAGAGAGACAGCACCAGGCTCACCGAGAGAGAGAGACAGCACCAGGCTCACCGAGAGAGAGAGAGACAGCACCAGGCTGCACCGAGAGAGAGACAGCACCAGGCTCACCGAGAGAGAGAGACAGCACCAGGCTGCACTGAGAGAGAGACAGCACCAGGCTCACCGAGAGAGAGAGAAAGCACCAGGCTCACCGAGAGAGAGAGACAGCACCAGGCTCACCGAGAGAGAGACAGCACCAGGCGCACTGAGAGAGAGAGAAAGCACCAGGCTCACCGAGAGAGAGAGAGACAGCACCAGGCTCACCGAGAGAGAGACAGCACCAGGCTCACCGAGAGAGAGAGACAGCACCAGGCTGCACCGAGAGAGAGAGACAGCACCAGGCTCACCGAGAGAGAGAGACAGCACCAGGCTGCACTGAGAGAGAGAGACAGCACCAGGCTCACCGAGATAGAGATTAGGAGCGATCTGCTCCCCCGTGGAACAATGTGACCCATGTTGTCACTGGCATGACAAAGCAGCAAAAATAAAGCGTCTGGGTACCAGGGAGCCTGTGATCCGGAGACATGAAATCGATGCAACTCTACACCGGAGCCACCAAAGCGCAAGCAGTTTCACAGTTTTTTCAAACCAACATACAAGTGAGAAAAGCCTGGGGCCAGGGAGCGCCCACCTCCGCCGGAGCTGTTGTGGTTAAGGGCCCTTCTCAAGGACCCAATTATTCTACCAGCCACAGGATTGAAACCCACATTCTTCCAGTCATTAATTCCAAACCTGCTGAGCTACACATCACACCTATGCACTTCAAAGCAGAACAGAAATGTTTCATACTCACAAATGGTCCTTATCAATCAAGGAACCCCGATCCGTGACATCACAATGTATTGTCCCGACTCTAACTGATGTATGTAATAAGCTGAAGTTAGTGCTGTGGTGAAGCACAGTGTCAAAGATTACAGCTTCTGACAGCTGCAAAAACTACATATCTCAGACCTGCCATGAAAACAACCCTGCTCTCCTCAGTAATGCTAAGAAACCAAGTCCTGTTCCCAATCGACCGCAGATGGTACAAAGTCAACCTGGAGAGACATACAAGCCAAGGAGGACCAGGATATCTTTGTTGAAAGAACGTAGTTGCGCAAATGTGAGCATGTGCTCTGAGGAACTGGCATCCCATTCATGGTGTTCCCTGTCCTACGCTGCCTGGGTTCACTGCTACCCCGTCCAGGATAGGTAAAGATAAATGTGGGAACTTAGAATTCAACATGAAGAAAGACAAGGATCTACTGTAAACATTCTATAGGGGAAGTAAGAAATACGAGTATAAGGAATGATTCTTCATTAAATGTCTGCAAATTCTTGAAACATCATGTCATCTTTCTGATTGATCTGGGGAAGAGGATTAAGGACATTTCCCAAAGGGTTCATCGTGGTTTTGGATTGGATGAGTCAAGGGGCTGTAGAGCAAAATTTTAGTAAAGCGTTGGGTGACTTAATGCTTACCCCAGGAAGCACAGAACACAAGACAGGACTATAGCTGGGATGGGATGTCGGGCCATCACAGTGCATTATGGGCTGTTCAATGACACCAGATAAACTGACTGCATGTCTTTGGTCCGTGGGAGGAAACGCACACAACACAAGCACATGCTAAATCCACACACTTGCCCTGGAAGTAGGAGATGGCAAGGCTATTCAATATGCTGCTAAAAAAATGATCTGATGACATTTATTCAGTCACATAAGGCATACGGCAAACTTCCTGACATGGGCTAAGGGAGCATTTTGTGTTGCATTTGAGGCCAAAGATGTGGAAAGGCAGGGTGAAACCCAAAAGCACAAACCAGAGGGTGCAAAGGTTTCCATTTGAGAATAAGCTGCTCATGAAGTGGATGACTTTAATGGTAGGTTCAGGGGTGTCACACAGATGGTCAGTTGTTTACTCCCAACAGGCTGTTGCTGCTGCTGCTGTAGTTCTGGTACACATGCAGATTAATGTTTAGCAGGTAAATGCAATGTGACCTCTGTAGGCCCACAAACCACAGAATCACTTCCTGGCCCGATATTTAACCGGACGACGGCGGCCAATGATGAAAAAAGCAAAAATAAGCAAAATTTTAATAAAAAAAATAAAAAACAACAAGCGCGAACTTGAAGGAACACAGATTGCCAGCAGTGGAAGTGTGATGTTTAGGTGCTAATAAAGACAGCTGTTCCACCGTCCTCATCCAGATCGTTTATACGTCAGCCGGCTAATGTCTGAGAGAGCCTCAGCTTCTCCTCAGGGTGTGCAAAAGGTAGTTCATTGTTTTCCTCCTCTCTCGTCTCCACAAACACATGGAAATGCGAGCGCGGCGCGCGACACGCGACAGCCGTAATTAATTCGGCTCGAGTGTGGCAGCTGTGAGAAACTTTTGTCCCAAGTTGAGCGCGTCCAGAGTTGGCTCTCACCTCTTTGGTGTCACTAATTAGCGTTGCTGGCTTCGGCAGACGCCCTGAGCATCTCCAGAGACGAATCGGAGACAGTTAAAGGGGAAGAGCGATCCCGGGCTTGTTCGGCTGCCGTCAGCGTGTTTTTTTTCTAAATACCTTAAAAGCCGTCATTCACTTCCCTTGTCGTGCTGTGCGATGGCTCGTCAGATCATTTGGGTGCCAGGCAACCTGAGGTCATGTGACTCCCATCCCTTCAGATGCCGTTTAATGCTTCTAACCCCTCCCCCACAGACAAGCCCCCTCTCATGGGAATCCTCCTTGTTCGAGCATCTTTATAATTTCCATTTTTTCTGTTATCTACCTTAATTTGTTCGTTAAACTGGGAAATAGCATCTCCTATACAATGAAGTACAGGTACCCCCAGACTAAAGATCCTGCCAAGCCCAGCATCTGCTGATGCATCGCGGGCTGTTTCTGACCACAGTGCCACCATGCACCCGCGTCCGCAGCTCCTTGCTGTAAATATAAATGATGTTTTCCTACACCAACACCATACCATAGTTGCCCTGAATTTATTTCGCAAAAAAAAAAAAAGTGTCAAAATAAATATGTGCAGTGATTAGTCTTAGCTGTTCACAGCTATTTCATTTGTCACAATTTACGCTTTTATTGATGTTAACACCTTTTTTAAAAGCGTAGTAACACACTGGTATCAATCATACCTCTGAAGCTTACAGTGCGGCAGAGATGGAGCGAGACTCCCGGGCCGCCCTAGGAGAGCAGCACAGGCACACGGGTCCGCTTTCCGGCCAGCATGCTTCACGGGCATTTCGGGCACCTACTGTCGGGCCTGCAGCTAGGCTAGGTTCGCTTTCGGCTTGAAGGGCTGAGCGTGCATTTCGGAGAAACGACCCAGAGGAAGCGGAAAGCCAATCGGATACCCTGAGTTTCAGCACGATGGCAAAAAACAGAAGGGAAAAGTGACCCCCGCTAACTCCCAGCTTATTGGCCGGAGCCGGAAGAGCGATCCGGAAGCATCCGTCAATCGGAGCAGCTGGCGCTTGAGGCGGCGCTTTAAGTAGGCTCCAGTGTGAAGCTGACATGGAAGATGGATTTTACTTCTAACACCATGTCCAGGGGCTGGTGTGTGTGTGTGTCTGTGGGGGGGGGGCTGGCAGGCGCTGCTGACGAGGGACACGAAAACAAGCAGTAAAGTAGAGGCACCGAGCTGGCGGCCCCGCGATGGACACTGACCCCGCAGGTCAGAGGTCAGCGAGTACAGGTCAGGGAGCCTGTTCTTTTGTTTAATATTCATATGCACATATCACAGAAGTGTCTTTGTGTTCCTTTTCTGGGCACAGCCCCTCTAACAATGTCTACAGATCTTTTAATTAACGAATTGTCAATAAAGCTGTAAATTCAGAACTGAACAAATGAATGAACAACATGCAAAGACTGCAACATAAATCTGTTTGAATGAAGAATCCTAAGCTAACAGCAGGGTCAACTGTTGACTTCACCTCCCAGTGGCCCTTGGCCCAGTGACCTATGACCCTGTGATGGCCACAGTCTCCCAGAAATACGGTGGGGGGGGTCAAACCAGGAGCAGGGGTTGGGATTCAAAAATGGAGAAGGAAGAATACAGATACAAGAAAAATTCTCTCCTTTGAATATTTATGTCTCTTGAAAAGCTTGGAAGCAGCAGAGTGGTGGAGGTGGAGGTGTTGTATCGTAGCAGCACCGAATCTTCAAGCCCAGTATTTCCTATCCCAGGAGCTGGGAGGGAGCAAAAATGTGGGCTGTCTGGGAGGAAGCAAAAATGTGGGCTGTCTGGGAGGGAGCAAAAATGTGGGCTGTCTGGGAGGAAGCAAAAATGTGGGCTGTCTGGGAGGGAGCAAAAATGTGGGCTGTCTGGGCGTCCCCAAGGACCAGGATAGGAAACA
>JAABNX020000151.1:8838798-8859924 GCA_015163995.2 Mormyrus lacerda
GGGGGGGGGGGGGGGGGGGGGGGGGTGGCCCAAAATGAAGAATGATTTAGATGGAGGGAGCTTCGCTAGGGAGATACCATGTGTCTGGTGGGGCGGCGGGAGAGGCACAGACAGCAAGAGGTGTTAAATGTGGTATTTGCTCAGCCTCTGAGTGAAAGAGATTAGCCGGCGGACCGCTGATTTATCAGTGGTAAAGGCAATGCCTTACCATCTATAGCACACTCCTCCCATCCCATAATACCCCGCAGGCCTCGGCTGGAGAGCCCTTGATAGCCCATTAGCCCGGGGGTGTCGTGTTTGATAATATAACCCAGCCCCTGTCACCGCTGCGTGCAAGTCAGTGCGTACGTGCATAAAAGAATATATTAAATAAAGCTAAAGACTTAGCCTTTCTCCTTGGTTAAATAGAAAATTAAAAGAAATGTAGATATAATAAATTAAAAGCCACCTCAGACGACCAGGGAATGTCAGTTATTCCACAGCTGTCGACATAACAATTGATAAAAGTCCCGCAAGTCAAGCAAGAATAGCAAACAGAGACAAAGCCTTTGAGGAGCAGTAATGATAAATGATAATGAAAGAGCACCTTCCCGAGATCATAAAGAGTCTATTATGGGTCTCTTCACTCACCACAGCAGCGCCCCCTATGCTCACACTGTCATTACTGATGTATCGGATACGTACGCCAGCCAGCACCGCCACATACCGCCGAGCGGCCCTCTGCCTCGGTGACCATCCCTGAGAAGCCCCCCCACCTCAACGCCTCACCGCTGCCCAACTGCATCCACCTTTGGTTGGTAACACCATAGCAAGGGCACAGAGCCGGGGGGGCTGTAGATACACGTCACCCGTCCGGCAGCCTGAGTGGTCAGCGGCTGGGGCTTAAAGGGGGCAGAGTGAGGTGACGGGGAGTTCGGCAAGAGGGCCCCGGGGAGGTCACCCGCGGGGTCATTCCGAGGTCAGTGGTGGGAGCCTGGGCTGATGGGGTCAAAATAAGGCCACTCAGAGTTCATTGGTGGGGGGTTAATGCAACATAGCCAAGCCAGGTCAATAGAAGTTTACCCCCGGGTCAGTGCAAGTTCACATGGTGATCAGAGCCCCCCCCGCCCCAGGGCTCAATTCAGGAGTGATGCTGTTGCCAGTATGAATTGCCCTTTCCTGTCTAAAACAGTCAGCTGGCTAAGGAGGAGGCAAAAATAGGTGCCAGACCTAAAACAGGAACACGGGGGACATATTCTGAGCAAATGAATAACATCAATCTGGTGTCCGATATGATAAGTGATTTAAATATTTATGTCAGTCCTGCAGAGCAGTCTCCCACTGCGACAGGCCGCGGTGAAACATACAGCGTTAAAGAATGGTACGGGGATGTGCGTCACCAAACAAGAAGCGAACGACTCACACCAGAGCAGAATGATGCTGAAACTGACAGAAGCTTCAGCACGACGGCCGTGCAGATTTAACGGGGCGAGTCCCTTTAAGTGGCAGGCAAAGGGATACAGGTCTGGTGGGATTCATAGTGAACGTAAACCGGCGCGATAACTCCAGCACAGCACCGTCAGCACGCGTTAACATCGGGAGCTCCCCGAGATCAGCAGACACAGCGAGGAAATAAAGTGAGAGCTCATGCCAAAAAGTTTACGAGGTGTTGTCTCACACCTTCAGGGAAAGACTCATTTCATACAAACATTAAACTCGCTTCGCTGTCACACTCCATAAAGGCTGCAGGCCGAGTTTGCACAGTGGTATTATTCAGAGGCCCGGAGCAGGGCCGGGATCGTGGGCAAAGGCGTCACAGAAGAAACATCAAATCGCATGTGAGCCCTGACAAGAAACATTTCTCTCACAGAAGTAACATTGGATGCTACCAAAACTGACAGAAATGCAACAAGGTGATAGTTCACTTCAGATTGCAACTTCAGTCCATTTTTGCAACGCAATTCAGAGGGATTGTAACAAAAAGTCCATAAATTATCAAGAAAATCATCAAGATGGACCTTGTGTTCTCTGTTCTAATCATGAAGCCCACTTGGGAAGGAAAATGACTGTTGAAAGGACACAGGGGAGAAAAACAGATCTATCTAATCCAATATAACTCATGTGAACGCCAGTAGAAGCTGTGTTTACCATGAAATGAAATGTATTCATGCTGGCGGCACAGCCAGCAGACATAAGACAATGGAGCAGTGGGCTGATTTCACACGGATTCTGTTTGTGGCAAATTTCAAAGCAGAAAATTTATGAGTCTATCAACGGCAGAGCATGTGAACAGTGCAGCCAGCAGACGTCCATTCCTCCAAACGGCTATACCGATTTGCCTTTGGTCCAAAGTTCCTTTGACACGCACATTTCAGAGGAACCTCTATTTCCTGATGGCCAAGTTTCAGTCAGAGTCCACGTATAGAGCACGCGGGGTTGGACCGAGAACCTATGCCAGTGTTTAGCATTAGCGATTAGCTCCCCCGCTACCTCACCGCTGATTTGTGCTCCAGTGCATTTAAAGAGAAAATGAATTAGTTTTAATCATGTCTAATTGGCCAGGGAACGCGGTTAGCACCAGGAATAAGAACACCAAGCCTGATCACCACAGAGGAACGTCATCTCAGTGTGAAAATGCTGTTAAAAAAGGCAGCGCATGTGCTAATGGCAGGCCTGTCATTGGCTCCCGAAGAGCCAGCAGCCCATTCACTCGTTTTGTTTTCATAAGCTGTCCAATATTAATCGGCGACTATCGGCTGGTGGCACGCAGCGGGGCAACACCGCTCCCCAGTGTGCCGTGTTCCGGGCTTCAACGTCGGCCTAGAGGTGTACAAAAATACAGCTCTGCTTTCCATTGACGTATTTCATTACTAAATAATGGCCATCAGGATCAGACTCTGACAGCCCATGCTGATTAATTGAAACGAAAGCCCCTTCGTCTTTATACCCAAGTGCCAAGCTAATCAAAGTTTGACAGTTGAAGACATGGGCCACGTTAGCACATCATGCCAATAGATAGAAGCCGGTAGCTACATCGCCGGCCCTCAGGACTAGATTCCGAATCCCCGCTTCCACGGGCCTAAGCTTTGAAAATCCTTCAACTGTAAGCATATGACACATGAATTCTGACTGAGTAAGTCTACTTCACAAGAAGGATGTTTCTGTCACGACTCTCCAGTCATGGGTCTGCCTTGTGGCCACAATCCTGCTGGATTTCCTGCTCATCTTGTGTCGGGTCCTGGTTGCCGTTAATATCTTCTCTGTCGATTTCACTTCATCCTGCCCCTACCCTTTCCAGCCAGGAACTGATAAAACATCCGGCCAAAGTCATCAATATCTTATTATTGTCATCTGGTTGACACACATAGTGAGGGAAGCACATAGCGCCCTCGGTCCCGACACGAAGGCTAATGCCTGCAGAACGGATGCCCGATGCCCCTGTCCAATCCGGAGCTGCCTCAGGCGGCAATGTGGGAGGCCTAACAGAAGTGCCTGTCACACTGCTGCAGCCTGCAGCCCATGCTGGTGTCCCATTTGCTCCAGTCTCATCCAAACAGCAAGCCCGGGAATCTCGTTGGAGTAATACAGGAGAGCGCAGTTACAGCGTCCTGTGGCGACCACGCAGTCAGCTTAACCTCCAGGAAAAGTCGTGTTCTATCTTACAGAAAAGTCCCAAAGCCTTTCAAAGTCAGGCGTGATGTCTGCCCATGACAGTGCTAAGCCGGCCACACTTTACTTGGTGGGGTATGAATAATATAGTATTATACTGTTACTTATGCATTCATTAACCACAAACTCTTATTTACATACTGATTTCATGTTAATTCATCATTAATGAATTGCGATGTATGTTTAATCTGAAGCAGTTACTATATTTGTTCATTCTGTATTAATTCTATGTTAATTCTTCATGAACTACTGAAGGAACAAGTAATGAATAACACAAGTGAAATACTGACCATGTTTGTTCATCATCAACGAACCGTGATACAATTTTTATCTCAAGTAGCGACTATATTTGATCATGATTCGTTCATAATTTGTACTTCAGTAGTAACTGAGTTATTACTAACTATTTGTGCCCGATCAAAGGTGTCCTTTCCATGCGGAAGGGACAGTGGCTCGACTTTGACCCCCTCCCAAATGTCTGAGCTCTACACTCTATCTCTAAGGCAGAGATCAGCCACCCTGTAGAGGAAAATCACTTCACCTACTATTTCTGTGATCTTACGCCTTCGGTCACCACTCATGACCATTGGTGAGGGTAAGAACGTAGATCAACTGGTAAATCGAGAGCTTCACCTTCCAGCTCAGCTGCCCCTGGCTTGAAAGAAGCCAGTTGAGGTGGTTCGACCATCTGTCTTGAACGCCTCCTGGACAGCTCCCTGGGGAGGCATGTCGAACCCGGAGGAGCCCCGGGGCAGATCCAGGACACTCGGCTGACCTGGGAATGCCTTGGGATTCCCCCGGAGGAGCTGGAGGAGGTGGCTGGGGAGAGGGAGGTCAGGGAATCTTTGCTTAGACTGCTGCCCCCGTGACTTGACCCATGACAAGCAGTGGAAAATGGATGGATGGATGGATGGATGGATGACAATAAAGTGTTACTGATAAGCCCTTAAATAACAATAATGGAGAAGCCAACCAGAGGAAGGGGAAACCCCTTTGCCGTTTGGTAAGTGCCCAGCGGTGATGACAGCTTGTGGCAGTAGGGATGGGGAGGAGCTGTAAGAAGGGACGTGAATGGCGATGCATCTCGCACTGGGGGGGAGCGACAGAGAAAAGGCTGCATTGCATCAAGTTAAATTAAAAAAAAAAGTAGAAGTAACGTGAATTTCCGCAAAGTCGGATTCTTTATTTATAAATCGAATATTTTCATAGTTAGAGCACAGAAAACCTGTTTACGACCTTCTAAGTACAGTTCTTAACATTATTAGAGCCCTCTAGACATGAAATAACACCCTTTAGTCACCATTACTGTTATGAAAATGTTGGACACAGAAGCAGGAACGGGGAGACGAGGAATCAAGTTTGAAGGGTTAATAAGGGGGCGACAGGACAATCGTACCGGCAGGTCATGACAATTACACTCGTATTACCGAATATATTAGACAAAATAAGAGAAAATATTACTATAACGTATTAGACGTTACAAATATCATATTATTATTTTGCATTTAATTACGAAGAGCAAAGATGCTTCCGATGCGTAGTGATGTATCATTTTCACTGTCACGATCAACTTTTAAATAATATACAAAAAAACGCAATATAGTGAAGCCGCGAAAGTCAAAGCGCGAAGTGGTGCGAGGCACGACTGCATAAACACCTGTGATCTGGTAGTGCGAGGCACGACTGCATAGACACCTGTGATCTGGTGGTGCGAGGCACGACTGCATAGACACCTGTGATCTGATGGTGCGAGGCACGACTGCATAGACACCTGTGATCTGGTGGTGCGAGGCACGACTGCATAGACACCTGTGATCTGGTTTAAGCCACCAGAGTCCTTGAGCAAAACGTGCCCAGCATTAGCCAACCTTGCCCTCAGATCCGGCTCCACCAGGATTCATATTGTTTTAATTCAGACGGTTCAAATGCTTCTGGTAACTTATGACTGTAAAGAGATAGAGCGTCAGGACCGTCACCTGTCTGTGTTATGGCTGGCTGGAGCAGCTCAGACAAGCAGCTCTTCCGAAAAGGCAGCGTGAGATTCAGCCCTCATAATGACAGCGTGCTTCTCAGGACCACTTTGTTTGTTTGTTTGTTTGATTGTTTGTTTATGAGGGATTAAAATTAACCAGTTACAAAAGCCCATTACTACGCCCTTTACCGACACCTCACGGGCTCATTTGCATAGTCTTGTCACTGACGAATCGCTTCAAGAGCTTACCTGTTAATTGCAGGCTGCATGCAGATTTTTTAACAAAACAAACACTTCATTGGGAATGCAGAGGAGGTCTGATAGTCATTAGTGCCGAAGCAAATCTTTCATGAAACCCTCATCGCGGTGCGTGTGATGGGGGGGGAGGTGGGGGGCGATGGTGAGGCGCATTGACTTCAGGTTACATCAAATCCATTAACACAAAATAGGAATCCATTCAGAAACGCATGAAGATGAAAAGTGTGGCGTGTTGTGGCAGGACTCACTGTGCAGGTGAGCACGACAGAGAACATGCGTGCTCTTCTTCACACACCCGAATGTTTCCTGCGGTACGTGATTAAATGACCCAAACCAAGCTGTGATTTGATTACCACACACAAATCAACAAAGAAAATGACCAAGCACTATCTATATAACGGTATGAATTGTTCATTATTACCACTGTTTGCATCTTGGGAAAGGAGAAGGTTCCAGCCTTTTCTAAGCCTTTTAAGGTGCTAGTGAGGCGTGAATTGGTGATTTGAAGGTCGCACTGACGCCTCACACTCCAGAGTTGGTACCCTGCCTCTGCTCTGCATGCATCACAAGTTTCCTGCGAGTACACTAGTCTGCTCCTGCAGTCCAGAGACATGCAGTTAGGTTAACTGGAATCGCTCAGCCGAATCACCCAGTCTATGACTCCCTGTGAGTCAATGTGCTTTGCATCGCCTGGGATGGACTCCAAGCCCATCGGGCGCCAGGATAAGCCTACAGAAAATGGATGGATGGATGGATGGATGGATGGATGGAAGATGCAAGTGAGCATGAGACTCAACCACAACTGTAACACAAACACCTGCCATCTCTTCAGCTGTCCTCCAATGGGTGGTTTAACACCTACAATCAGGAGCTGGAACTCCGAACAGAGAGATGGAGACCAAACGCATAAGGAAGAGGGTGAAGGAAGGACTTGGCGGGGAAGGGATCTTTCCAGAAAGCCAGAGAGAATTTGCTATTGACTACATCACCAACAAGAATTACCCTTTATCCCAGTTAGTGCTTCTGTGGTGCATTTATCCTATACGGAAGGAGTGAACTGGGCAGGTACCCTGCAGAGTTTCCTGCCTTCTCACGCTGCCGGCCCAGCAGACGGACACAGCTCACCACGCCTGTGACGGCGGCACCCCATTCCCAGCGGTGTAGAGAGATGCCTGCTCTGCAAACGGATGCCAGCTGAAAAGCCTTCAGAACAGACAGATCGCTCCAAACAGTGCGATTAAAGTCGCCGGTCTCTAAGTGAAGGCTTTCGAAGTGTCTCCGCTGTCTGCGCACTCACCAGGCATCTCTCCGCAGGTTCCCGTTTCTTTCAGCTGTCCTCCTTCCACAGGCCCAGCTGAAATCCAGCAGGATCGACCCACGCCATCTCAGCTTGATTACAGTTCCTGCACAACCCACTTAAGTGTGTCACAGGAGAACGAGGGTGGATTTGGGAGCCGGAGAAATCAGTCACCTGAGCTGAGGAACACCTGGCTCGTTAATCAAATGAGAACAACAGAGAAAAAAAAATGATTTACTAGGCTGGGCTGTACATTCATTAACAAGAAATATTTTGGTGTCCAATCACAGCAGGGACTCAAATTATTATTATTATTATTATTATTATTATTATTATTATTATTTGATCCCAGAAGGAAATTCAGCCAAGTGTGCATCATTTAGTGCAAAACAGACATAGTACACATAATGCAACAAAGTAAAAACTGATATTTAATCATTATGAACAATTCTATATAATACTATAAAAATGCAGTGTGCTTGAAAAAAATCGTGCATCGACACTCAAACAGGTGTCTGAACCTACGCCCGCATGGTCACGTGACGCAGGCTGACCCTTAGCACCAACAGCGGTCTGACGGCAACCCAAACATCCAGGCGTCGTGCGGCATGCGGCGTCACGTCGCGTTTCTATTTGGAAGCCCACTTTTATACCATGTGATCACAGGTCCCATGACAAAAGCAAGATCCTTGTCAAACACAGGTCAGGATTTAACCATCTACCGCACAGTCCATTAGAGCACCAAGCAGTTAATGACTGACGGCCCCCCTCCCCGCCCCAGCCACTCCCGACCACACACGCACATACCCCACCCCTTGCTATTTTCCAAGGAATGTGGACTAAGGTCAAGACATGTTCCCCCCTCCCCCCATACTGTAACAAATCCTTCCCCCCGCATGTTCTTATTATTTGATTAAAACAGAGATTACTACCCCGCCCACTGGGTGAGAAGCCCCTAACTAGGCTTATAATGACACAACTCATGGCCAGAGCTCAGCGCAATTGACACTTGCATAATTCTTTCCGTTAAGCAAAAAGGCCGTGATTAAACAAATGTGTGAGTTTAATAAGAGGGGCAGTCCCATTGGCTGAACGCCGCATTTCTCACAAGAAGCAATGGTGCTTCAGAAAGAGGGTGAGTGTGACTTGTCAAGAAGGATGACAGTCATTGTAACAGACACCCTCTTAATGACACATTACAGCCCCCCACGTGCTAAAAGCTGACATCAGCGGTCCCAACTCCACCCCTGTGGTGATGGCCACACGGCCCAACATCCCAGAAATAGAGGGGTGGACTGGGTGGGGGGTTAGGGGGTGTTTCTCTGCGTGTGCACACACCTCCATATTTTTTCTGCATGTGCAAAACGAGATCTTTGCTGTCAGGATTTGTGAGAAACGGAACCATGACTGGGGTGAGGAGCAAAGGATCAGTGTGCAAGCTGCACGCTTGGGGCGAACGCTGCACGCTTGGGGCGAACGCTGCAGGCTTGGGGCGAACGCTGCAGGCTTGGGGCGAACGCTGCACGCTTGGGGCGAACGCTGCAGGCTTGGGGCGAACGCTGCACGCTTGGGGCGAACGCTGCACGCTTGGGGCGAACGCTGCACGCTCAGCGTGCTTTCCAGATGCTCGGTGCAAATGGCAAACGCTTGGCGCGTACACCCCACGTTCAGTGCTACATTTACCTGGTCAGGTTTTAGTCAGTATATTCTTAAAGTGTCCATTTCAAATAAGCACCCATCATGGAGCTGACAAAGTCCAGAAAAGACCTTTATTTATCAGATCTTCTTCGTGAAGATTTGTTCATCTATGTACCATGATATCTTACTGGAGCTGTTACCATGTTTAAAGGTACAAGAGAGGGTCCCTTCCCTAGACTTACACCTGCAGCTATCACATTATGAACCGTGTTACCCACAATCCCACACATCAGTGAAGACAAGTAGGATTACACGCCCCTAGCGGACGATCTTCAAGCCCCATCTCTGGTCACCTGCCTGCACCCACGCTCTCTGCTGTCCACCATGCTCAGCATAAAGATCACGTCCCCACTTAAATTATGCGTGTCAGGTTCATACTCTGTTGACGTGTCAGGGGCTCCACATGTCACTGCAGGATAACAATGTCGCATTGCCCCTCCCATCAGTGCATGCTGGGTGGCGTGTCATTTCTGAAGAGGTGGGGGAGGCAGGTCTTCTCTTGGCCTACCTCACACCATGATCAGACCATGTGACACAAACACAACATGACAACCTTGTTTATGACGGCCTTCCCATTCCATGCCCATACCAAATGTCCACGGTTCTGTTTAATCGCCAGCCCAAGAGCATCACCCTAGTGCATTTAGGGTGGTTTTCTGGGCCAGGAGTTGACTAAAGGTGTTACACATAAGTAATCAGGTCATCGACCTGCATACATGCATTACGAGTGTGAACCTGATTGTGAACCTGAGTGTGTCGCAGCACTGAATAACATAAACTGCACGGCATCACAGTTTACACCCTTCCTCGGCTGGCCCAGGGAGGATGGGCTTCCTCCCAATGATTCTTCCTACTAGGGAGTTTTCCCTTGCCACTGTTACTCTGGCTTTACTCTTTGAGGTCACTGGGCAGCTCATGGGAGTTTTACTTACACAGACATGTTGTGAAGGCTGAGGGAAAAATGATTGGTTCAGAGAGAGAACCAATCAGATTGTACAGTAGGTGTGTCCAAGCAACTAGAACAGGTGGGATCAAGACATCTGAGTTGCTTTTTCCCCAACTCCTCTACAACCTGATTCGTTCTCTCTCTGAACCAATCATTTTTCATTCTGCCCTCAGAACATTTTTGCGTCAGTAACACTTCCACGAGCCCATTGGGCAGGGATGATGTAAAATGTTAGAAGACAATGTAATGTTCTGAAAATGTGCTATACAAACATAAACTGAATTGTAATGAGTTAAAAATCATCACCAACCAGTCATGTTTTATTACAGACCATTGTTATACTACATGTTTTGTTTACAGTGATTCACTATATGAACAAATAGCGATAATTGCTAGTCGTGGCATTTGTAATGGTTTGGGGGATTAATAAAGAAAAAGATGAGTGAGATGTTGTTTTTTACAGTTCATGTAAACTTTGCAGGACTTAATCTGCTTGATGATACTTTCATAGCCATGAGTTTATGAACTGAGACCATTATATGAGCAGATAAACAGTCATTATTTCACATTTGGTAAACAAGAAACAAGGAAAGGTATGAATAACATCTGAGGAAAAATTGCTTTTTGACACATACACCATTATTCACAAAGACATCTTGGGATGTTTCAATATCAGATCTGGGTGCCAGATCTGGGTGGGTGTCAGTCAAGGGTTGAACAACATGGAGCTGTGCTCTACATATGGCTTCAGATAAACACAGATTGGCTCCTCTCACATTCACATGTACAGTAAACTTTATGTTCTGATGAATTTTCCTACCTTAGAACAAATTGATATTTATTGTGTCAAAAAATGCTACCAACATATAACTAGTGGGGACACTTTTGATTGTCACACATTGATGAGCAAAATATAGTTTGACACTCTAAAAGTACCTTACCTGAAAATTCTATTGACATTATGATTTATAGCGCATTCATGTCAATTGTGAATCATTGGTCCAATAATAATTGGGTACAATGACAAAATATCCATGAATGAAATTAGCCTGATGCAGACATTTACAATAAAAAATAAAAATATAATAAAAAATAATAATAATAATTGTGATGTGCACATGCATGATAATTACTGGTTTGATGGCCCTTCAGTAGGGCTGGGCGATACCATGTTGATGTTATATCACGCACGCGCAATAATCACCAATAATCACATTTCGCAGGAAGCCAGGTTTTCAGCACAGACGTTTCTATCTACGCCCACAATTTGTTAAGCAGATTAGTAGTATAGCTAAAATATTAATGAGCATTTTATGAGGCCCAAAATTTAGTAATTAACATAAATTCGGCGTATCCTTATATGTAATAAACGTGTCAGACTTTAAACTGCAAAAAGTGCCACCACACAGTCTTTTTTACCTTGTTATAAGATCTCTTTTACAAGATGTCATGGCTGCTGAATTGTTCCTTTTTTTGCCAGCACTACAGTGCATATAGCACTGAAGTATACCAAATCATAGTATACCAAAACAGTATTATGTGGTTTCTGCTCTGCTACAGTGCATCACATTGAAGTATACCAAATCATAGTATACCAAAACAGTATTATGCCACTTTTATAACGACGCATATAGCTATCGCTATGGTGAACTATATGCTCTCTTCCACCAGCAGTAAATATCTTACTAATCGCAATGGACACACAACTGGAGAAACACTGACAGAATGCACAGGATCGCATTAATAGCTGGACTGCTGATCACAGACTAATCAGGTGCTAATTAAGCTGATAGCTAGCTAAAGGCTGTTACAGAAATATTGTCTATCTGCGACTATATTGTAAAGAAATATTCTAGTGCTTTAAGTGGGGAAAATGGATACTGGTACTCCCTCTGTTATACAGTACCGGGTACTGGTACTCCCTCTGTTATACAGTACCAGGTGCTGGTACTCACCTTGTTATTCAGTTCCAGCAGATACTGGTGCCTGCAGCTACTCTGAAGAGAAAAACAAAGAGGTGTTGGTGAGTACTGGCCCACTTAAAGCACTGGAAATACTCCCACCGCCAAAAAGTGGTTTGAAGATGGATGGAAATGTGCCATTATACATCTTCCATCACTGAATCAAAACATTGGTCCTACATGATCTCCATGAATTCGTTTCATTTCAAATTTAAACTCTCCAAACTATCAAAGTGACCTGAAGTATTGCATTTTACCCTTTATTTCAAGAAATAAACAGAACTTTGCTTTTAGGGCTGTTAGTCGCCCGTTTTTAATTTTCTGTCTTTTAAACCAAACACCAGGTGTTTTTGATCCACACACCATACGCAAGTGAACTGCCAAGTCCTTTTAACGGCGTAACCATTAAGTCCGACGTTTCAGCCTGGGTATAAGTGACATTTTGATTAGAACTACTAGTATTTTACACAATCGCATCAATGAGGTCTTTGTGTTCTGACAGACAGCTGTCTCATGGGATTGGACGCCAGTAAACAAGTCAGCTGCCATGGGCTTTGTAAACTGCTCTTTTTCTGTGAAATTGCGCAGACAGTACCTCTTTTATTCTGTTTTGTTTGTCTCTGTGAGACATATAGCGTTTCTAATCTGGACTTCTTCCAGATGATTGTTCAAAGGTGACAGTTACGTGAAACCCTGTACTTTGCGGAGATCAACATCAAGTTTTTTTTTTTTTTTTCCTTACTCCCCGCTTGTCATTATCAACAAAGGACCCACGTTTTCCCTTGATCTCTTACACCCAGCATCCTGCAGGCTAGTTCTCATATCGGGAGCAAAACATATTTTTCATACCTTTCAGGTAGTCTCCAGACGCGGATTTCCCTCCCTCTCTCACTCTCTTTCTTATTGTTTTTGAAACACATTGTTGTTCCTCTGTTTACTTGCGTCTCTCATTCTTTCTTTTGCAAAAGCATGGTCTTCTATACGTGAAGCCGAGATAGTACTGCCTGTAAGCCGCTGTGACTTTTTTTTGTCTTTTTTAAACCAGCCGCCTCCAGCAGGAATGAATGAAATCTGCGAGGAGGCAGTAAGTCATTTAGGAAAAACCTGCAGCCCTGCCTTGCCCCTATCCACAATAAGCGTCAGGATCCCAGGTGTACGGACTTAATTTTATAATACGTGCACTCGCACTGCCCCGGGGACCTGATTTTAATAACAAAGTTTTATTTTTGTAGTGGTATAATAAAAAAAAAACGGCGTTGGGTTTGTTCCGTTTATTCCGGCTTCACTTACAAAGTAACTTCCACTGCCGGTTTTTTTGTGTTCTCGGGGTGATGAAGATTAAGTATTTAGAGAGGGTTTATGATTTAAATGGTGACATGTGTGTGTGGCATCGCTGTCCTACAGCAGTATAAAGTGTTCTCGGCAGACTATGAGGAGTGACATCAGTGTTACGTTGTTCCTTTAGTCACAAATGCGCTCAGATCCGTTATGTTAAAAGTGAATAAAAGTGCAGCTGCTGTTTTGGCTGAGCAGACCGAAGGGTGTGTGTGTTCGTCCAGATGCATATGAGCATCACTCCAGACACACTCCCACCTCTAGCACTGATACGGTTTTGCGCCACATAACAGGACCGACACCCCCCTCCCAGCTTCCAGACCACGTCAGCCATCCGCATATAGTGTTTCACTGTGTAATCATGACAAGCATGTGCCCTCCGAAACGGTACCTGACATTTCAGGCAGTCCGTGTTCAGTATTTTTACATTCACATTCATAGCCTTTATATTTTGGCGATCGGTCACGTCTCATTAAAAAGTTTTGCGAATTTTACATTGAATTTGACCGCTCCGTTTATTTTAATTCATTTTGGGCAACGGCACGGAGATCTACCCGTCAAATTCAACAGATCGTCTATGGAAAAACACACTACGAACGAATTTGTAAAAGAAATGGAAATAGGCGCTGACATACAGACACACACGGATCCCCAGGCGCAGCCGACAATTCGACTGCAACAAAAGCTCCGCAAATCTTCTTAAAGACTGTTTATCTTCCCCAGTTTCAGTCCGCGCTGCAGGTACCGATATTGTAGGATTTTGTCATGATTACTGCGGCATTTACATATAATGCGCCGAGGTCCTTGACAAAAGAAAAGAGTGCATCCGTGAAACGTGCACTAAGTGAGTTCAGAAATAAATTTCGGGCATTAAACCCACAAATAGCCCAAACATCCAGCTTTTGGGAGCGCGTATCTCTCTTCAAAGCGGTTTTTGTTTATCTGTGATACTTTAGCCTAACCCTAGCTAATCTTCGCCCTTCGTATTTTCCTTTGTTGGCGAATTTATGTAAAATGCGAGGAAGGTCAGGCTGTACAAAAGGCGTGTAATGAAGCGGGACAAAACGGTACATCACGTCGCAATCGTGTACCTTTTTTCACCGTGAGCCTCTGGGCTAAACGCGGCCGCTTTGAAGCTTCCACGCCGTGGCAATAAAAGCATAATTTAAAAAAGGAAAAGACACTAGCCTGTGATAATGTGAATTTAAAGGCTAGTGCAGAGAGCTGTGGTTTAGCAGGACGGGGTGATGTGACCCTCCACCTGGATCCGTGACCCGCAGCATCTGTGGTTTTCTGGAGAGCCCACATGAAGTTATCATATCTCATTGTCCTATTTGATTCGCGGCGGTCTCACTGACGGCGTAGACGCAAAATATGTCGATGTTTTCGGCGACGCTCGTGAAAGATACGGATCTATTCCGGTTTCAGACAGATGTTTGACTCTGTGACGCCTTTCTGCGGGAAATATGCGGGTCATAAGTCCAGTGCATGAGCCTTATTATATAGCGTCCACACGATCAGAACAATATTAAGATTCAGACTGCTGTAATTTCTCTGAAGTTGAAACGTTATTGATATTTGTTTGTTGCGTTTTTAAATTTCGCTTTAAGTGAAAGGTTTCTAATTTTTACCTGCTTATAAAATGTTAGATCTCATACAAAATTTGTAAGAATTTACCGATTTCAGGGGTGTAGGCTATCTCATCTGGATTTACACAAAGCTAACTTGAAGCCCATTTATACTTTGGGATATGACATTAAGCAGTAAAACATAACTCACAAGAACAATGAAATCAGAGCTGTTTTACGGTTTATTTTACAATTAGGAAAAAACAAAATTAAACATAACGTTTATTGGTGCGAGCCAATTTTTACAGTAATAAAACATTGAAATGTATATGCATTTCGCATTGCCTTTATTTTCACACAATATCATGCATCAAAACGGATGCAAGAATAGTTAAAATTACTTCTGTAAACCAAGCTGGAGGAGATACATTTTATTAAAAAAACAAAACATTTTTTGTGGCTCTACAGTATATATTTATATACATAATTTGTTTTGTTTTTATTTTAATATATATAAAAGGACAATATAAAAGTTAAAGAATGCACATAGGTCTTAAAGTACAAATAATCGTAAGCCGTTGCATTTCGCAAGATATGTCATACGTAGTTTTACATAATGTTGCTAAGCATTTACACGTAACAGACTTCCATGTTTTTACATGGTTTGAAATAGAAGTGCCGCACTATAGAAAGAAACTTGTAACAAACCATATATTTGGAAATTACTAAAAAGTGATACTTTACAATGGAAAATACGACATGTAAATAAAAAATTGCATACATTATTTTCAGTTGGTTTACAAGTCTAAAAGCAGCAACTGAATATTACCTCTTGTCGGTACACTTAAAAAGGGTTTGATCTTACTCATCTTCAGTGCTTATCGAGAATTTACAGATCCTTTCAGAGCTGTCAACTTTAAAACCGTAAATGCCAGTAAATCGTTTTAGGAAACAATAGAGGTTAAGACATCATTCAAATCACTCCAAATTTAAGCTATTCAGATAAAACCAAACCTGGGGCTTTCTTCACAAAATAAGCTTTTATGTTTTAAGGTGCTACTTCCGTCTTCATGTGGGCAGCAGCCCTTCGTTTGGTACATAATTCTCATTAGCATCTTCGTTTAAATTATTTTTTTTACACAGTTCTCAATTTTTGTTTCGGCCACTGCTTTACAAAATAATAATTAAAAAACAGTAGTATCTTGTTTCTTTGTTTTCGCATAAATGAAAACTAGTATATAAGCTTGAATCACTATATGACATGCACAAACAAGGTAACAAAAAAAAGCAATAAAGTCATGGTCCAGTTAGGCAGTTTAACAACACAAGAAAGACCAACTTGAAGGCTCATTTCATGCCCAGTGCAGTAGGGTGATCAAATTTAGTGCAAACAAAATTCTCTGGTCAGACTAAACAGCTGCTCCCTTGGGCTTTAAGGTGTGTCCAGCTTCTCTAACTCCGTGACGAACACCAGGTGGTCCTCGGGGGACTTGCCATGCGTTTTGCTCAGGTGCAACTTTACCGCGTGCTTGCTGACGAAGGTCCGAGTGCACAGCTTGCACTGGTAAAGCGAGTCATCCTCCGACAGGGCCAAGGAGCCAAAGGCATTGTCGGCGATCGCCTTCGCCATAGCCTGTTGCTCCCTGATGTGGTCTATGGACAGCTTTGAGAGGTCCTTTAAGCCGAAGCCCAGGTGCGATTCCAAATGGCCGATGTAGGTCGAGGGAGTCCTGAACTGAGAGGAGCAGTCGCTGCATAAGAACACCGGCTGCCCCGAGTCTATGTTCTTCAGAAACTTGGTCCCGCCTGTCCGCCGTAGCTGGTACTTGACGTTGGCTAGCCAGTGAGAAATTGTGGTCATGGAGAGGCCTGTGAATTTGCAGATGTGAACCCGCTCCTGGGGGCTGAGGTCAGTCATTACATACTTCCCCTCGGGCGTCTCTCGAAGGCTGGAGGCAAACTGGGCCTGGAGGATGAGGAGGTGTTGGGGATTCCAGTTGGACTGGCGCCCTTTTCGCTTCTGAATGGGGGACATGTCCTCCAGAGGATCCTCGAAGGTGCTGCCATCAGCGTCTGACTTCTCTGACATGGAGGACGGGGTAGAGGACTTGGGTGTCAGCCTTCCCGAGAGGTTTTTCACCATATCTGAAATGTCCATCAGCGCATTCTCCCGCAGTGGGGATGGGATGGTTTCCGGCAAGCTCATGCGAGCAGGCCGACTGCCGTTCCCATTATGGCTGCTGTTATTGACTGGAGCAGCGCGGCTGCCATTACTGTTTTTGGATTTGGTCAAGTCCATGGGCTGGTCATCATCTTCATAGTAGTACGGATTCGTGGACTCAGCTGGCTTAACCTGAGTTGGCTTGTAGGTGGGCTTTTCCATCATACTGTTGCTGATCTTGTACAGCATAGCCAGAGGGTCCAAGGTGGGGTTGGCAGGCTTTGAGGGCTTGCCCAGGTGGGCATTCATTATCGACTGCAAAGCACTCAATGGGTTAACAAAAGGCTGCTCAGGTGAATGATCGGTGATTATCCTCAAGCTGCTGCAGCCATTGCTAAGGGGTGATTTGTGACCCTCTGTGCCATTCTTTACCCGGGAATCCACAAGGCTCTCCCTGGGCTCCCGCTTGCAGAGGGATACCATCTCTACACCTGCACTACCGTTCTTCACCCTGGGCTTGCTGCTGATGTCATCAGGGGTAGGGGCATCCCTGTATGCCTTCAGCTCAGGAGAAGGTGCTTTCACAGGGAGGGACTTGAATTTATCAGCACTCTTCTCTTCCTCCTTCTCCTTCTTCACAACAATTTTTCCTGTGACTTTCTCCACCAGCTCCTCCATGGCAGAAACGTTGCTTCGGTGGAGAGGGGACAGGGATGGGCTTCGCGGAGAGTGGACGATTGGCACAGAGTCAGACAGCAGTGCTTTCGGGTTGCTGTTGAATGTCGACTGGACCTGGACGCTCTGCACTGAGGGCATGGACGACTTCATCGAGCTCTGGATCTGATAGGCAGCATGAATGCTGGGATATCCTCCCCAAGTTGGGGTTCCAGTCTGGGCCTTGCTGATTGCACTAGACACTGTGTTTTCCAAAGACTTGAGGATGTCCAGCCCACCTTTAGGAGTCTCCTCCAGGTCTTCCTCTCTGAGGTACTTATATGGTGCATTTGCATCAGTCTTCTCTCCAGCCTCTTCCTTCTCTACTTTGATCTTCTTTTCTAACTCACTTACATCCATCTTTTCCTCCTCCTGCTCCCTCTTCTCCTCTGGGCCGGAGGAGTGACTCGGAGACTTAGGTTGTGACTTAATGTTGGGCGTTGGCAACCTTGAAATGGTGGGTGGCAGCGGGATGGACTGGATTTTCTCCTCCACCACCGGATCGAACACCAGCTGCTTGCCCTTCTTGGAAGCCGAGTTGGTGACCTTGAGAAAGTGGCCAGTGACCATCATGTGGGCGGTGAGTTGCTGCAGGGTGTCGTGGGAGCTCCCGCACTCCATGCATTTCAGGATCTGGGCCTTGCGTGCTTCAAACTGCCAGGTGTAGCTGGCCCCATTTTGATAGCCGTAGCGGTTGTTGGGTGTAACGTAGGGGTTAGCTGCTTTGGAGTCTTTCCCCATCTCACTGATGGGTGTGCTACTAATGGACTCTGGGGAACATGGTGAGACCAAGTCCTGAATTGCCGCCCGTTTTTTTGTAGAGGGGACTAGCTTGGTGGCTAGGGCTGGAACGGGCTCTTTGAGAGGCACTTTCTGGTAGTGTTTCGTTTTGATCATGTGGACGCTCAGGTCTTGCAGTGACTCAAACGAGTGCCCGCAGTACATACACTTGAGCACCTTCTGTGCATCCTCCTTGCCCTCCATCTCCATCAGAGAACGCTTCCTGGGCTTGGACCACCGCTTGCCCTGCTCCTCCTCTTTGTCCTTGTTGTCATCCCGGTAGTGACCGGTCTCGTTCATGTGAACAGTGAGGTCCACCAACGTGTCATATGCGGCGCTGCAGTCCCTACACCGGAACTTGCTGGCGCCAGTGAACACGGACCCATAGAGCTTGTTATTCTGCCGGTACAGCTGCACGGTGCTGAAAAGGCTGGGCTCGGGGAGCAGGTGGTAGGGAGCCTGCTGCAGCGTCTTCGCCAGAGCAGCCTGATGCCAGTCGTAAGTCACGCCTGCCCCGTTGCTGGTGACACTGTTAGTGCTTGTACTGTTAGCGGGAGGGGCCGCAGTGGGGGTGGAGGTGACTGTGGTTGTGTTTGTGGTGGCTGAAGCACCGACTCCGGTACTGCTGCCACCGTTGCTATTGCTGCTGCTGTTGCTGCTGATATGGCCACTTGCGGCGCCCCCCCTCTTGTTGTGGCCCCCGCCATTAACGCCGGTGCCGCTGCCAGCCAACTTGGCTTTCACGACGTCCGCGCCAATGCTGGTCCAGGAGGAATCAGAGATCAGGCTTGCATAGACTGCTTTCATCTGTGCCAGGCTGTCCTGCAGGGACAGGCCATTGGCCGCCAGTCGGGCCTCCCCCTTCTCCCGGACATCCTTCAACAAGACCCCCCGAAGGTCCAGCAGTCCATCGCTGGCGTCGCTGAGCGGGGAGCCATACCCTGCGTCGGCATTGGTGGTGGTGCTGAGCGGCGAGTTCTGGAAGCTGGGAGGTTCTTTGCCTTCTTCCTCCTCGTTGCACACCAGCTCACCGTCCTGGCCGTCCAGGGACAGGCCGTCATCGTGCAGGTGCTCCTCATCTATTGAGGCAGCCTTTAGTTCATCCTCAGGCACATAAGCTGAGATAGGGGAGGAAAAACAAAACAAATTAAGAAAGATGAACTAGATGTCTGCCACGTCTCTGGTAACGAGATGCAGGGAGCACCATTAGACACGCCATTCTACCCGGCTTCCATTGTCTATGGAGTAACATAAATAATTTCAGCACGCCCTACAATCATGCAAAATATTAATATTTTGAGGTAAAAATTAATATTTCGACCCTCCGGCAGCAGCAGAAACGGGGTTAACAAACAGCGTGAGGGACAAAGCGCTATAGGCACAATAAACAAACAGCTGCAGCCTCCCACATGAGAGCGACAGGGAGGAAAAGATTAAAAAGAAATTCACGGAACATACTCAGTCACTTTAAAACACCTTCAGAATGTGACTGTTTAGATTAAGGCAGATCAGTCATTCAAATGTTCTAATTTAAAAGCAGCTAAACAGATTAATGCAGATACATTATCTACTCTTTCAAAGGTTTTTAAATGTTAGGCTGAAATGTTAATTACTTTAAACATTATGTGGTTATTATTATTTACATCATGGTACAGTATGTTATAATTTGAATCCTTTACAATCTTTACAATATGCATGTTGTAATCTGCTTCATAAGGCTGCTGTAGTCTGAACCTGCAAACCATGGTTACCACTTTCCCAGAGTTCCTTTCCTGTCCTTTGTTTTTTTCCAGAATTTTCTCCACTAGCCCAGGGGGAAATATGACTCTTTACCCAATACTTATGTCAGGCTCTCCACATGTCTACACATACGAAAAAAAAATATATATATACACCTACAAAAAAATACTTGAAGATGGGAGGCAACACCAGTTAATTATCAGCTAATCGCAAAGCACCTTTTTCCTGTTCAGGTCCCTGAACCGGCCGTCCCCCAAACAACAGCCGGAGCGAATGGGCGCCTCGGACGAATGGAACCTGAAACCGCTTATGCGTCACCTTCCCTACAGCTGGGTGTTTTTCCTGATGTTGCTACTTCAGCTTCCATATTCGGAACAGCAGGCAGTAGCAGTTGTTAAGGACATGGACAGGGGTGGGGTGGGGGTGTATTTCTGTTTAAGTGCCCTTCCGCAAAGATGTCGACCTGAATTATTCCAGCACAATGTCCAGAGGCTTGAACACATAACGGACAGATGTTTTGAAAATCCGAGCTACACAATCAGGGGACTGCAGAAGGGCCTCACCTGCAAGAGACCCAAACTCAGATTAATGGATTGGATTGGGGCCACTCTCTCAGCCACCTTACAGAGAAGAATAACTTTTGTTTCTTAATGACCCGAAAAAGGAATGAACACAAGCTGTGTGTCACTTCTCAGAGTCACATGATCAAATTCCCCTGCTCCTACTGACTGTGATGTCCCAGTGTGGACATAATGATGCGTTCGTGAGGAAGGAAGGAAGGAAGAAAAAGAAAGAAAGAAAAAACACATGTTCCAAAACAAGACCTACATAAACAGCTTCAGACTGTTAGCTTTGCTGATGTCAAGGTACGTAGCTGGTGAGGATGAGGAGGGTGGAGAAAGGTGGATTGGGGTAGAATGATACCCAGAAAGGGAGCTTGTGCCTAGGATGGAGAACATGAGAGAGCGAGAGAGAGAGGGGGGGGGGGGGGGGGGGGGGGGGGGGGGGGGGGGGGGGGGGGGGGGGGGGGGGGGGGGGGGGGGGGGGG
>JAABNX020000151.1:8880822-8891369 GCA_015163995.2 Mormyrus lacerda
GAGACGGTCAGCTTCCTGTCAGTTCCCCCTCCCTTGGCTTCTAATTAAAAGATGCATTTGCAGTGTACTTTTTTACGACACGTTTTGTCCCCTGAATAAAACAAACCCTGCAGAGCTTAATGCGTTCACATACCTAAAAATCCGCTACGCACAAGATCCGCAGAAATGCGGATAGAAGCGCGTCCATTCTGACAAAGAGTCGGGGCTGTACATCTTGCGGGGGGGGGGGACAAGTTACATCCGTATTTGTACGTCATTTTAGGACTGTGTGTGTGTTACCTCCTGCTGTACATGAACTGTCTGGTTTAGAGGGGGTGCAGCTGAAAAAATACTATTTTAACTGCGGTTCTGTAAGGGTTGCGGGGTCATAGGCTTAAAAAAAATAACGAATTTATGTTGCGATCTGATGAATCCTTGGTTTTACATGCAATCCCTGACAAATAATCTTTGTATAGTTTTTGGTTAAAATGCGTTTTTTAATCCTTACAGGGTCTGTGAAGGATGCAATTCGCTTACCTGCAGACCGCCTTGGTTCTTGTTGCTTCCGCCTCGGCATACTGCTTCTGGTGACTTTCCACTAGTCTTTTCATGCAGGAACCAAAATAAAATTTCGATCAGCCGAGAAAAAAAATAAACGATGTTTTTCTGAATGTTGCTTGGATTTTTGATTTTTTTTTTTATCCCCTGAAAATATTGGATCCTTTTCTTGTGGGATAATTTATGAGATAAGTCCCGAAGTCTGTTGAAGTCTTTTCAACACAGCGGCAAAGCTCGGTGTATCCCTTTTGTAAAATGAACGTTTAAAGGGTAAAACGTTAAATTGAGCGAAAGAGGAGGAAAAGTCCCTGCGTAGCTGCGACGCGAAAATTTCCCCAACTCATAGCGCGTCGCTGGAGGACCGCGTCCAAAAGGCAGTCAGAGCAGCCGACTTTCGCTCAATCCCACCGCGTCCATGGGAAAAAGATCGCCAATCTGACAACGATGGATATTTGACGAAAAAATTAAAATGAAAAATAAACACTTCCAGCATGAACACCTTTTTATTGTATCCCCGTATCAGCGCTCCTGGTTCCCAGAGCTACAACCGAAAGGAAATTAGGAGAAAACAAGACAGGCAATTAGATGGTTAATGTCAGTCAGTCACTACGCCACCTCAAAGCTAGATCAAGAAAAACCTTTGCCGTCAGTGAAATACTTTCCGTCTCCCCCACCCTTTCACTCGGGCGGCTCGGCTAGGCTCCTTCTTCAAGCTGCATTTAGGAGCCCGAGCGCTGATTTCCACTTCGGCTTGGGAGCGCACGGCGGCGCCCGACGCGGCGGAGCGCAGCGCACCGCGACTGCGCCAAATAAAGCGGACACAAGGTCCCCCCGCTCCGGCGCGGCAACCTGGCATGCAGGGGTCTGCCAGCCCCCGGAAAAGTCCACCGGCAGGGATCAGCCAACCCCTGGAAAGTCCAGCGACGGAACGGTCCTGGGCTGAGAAAAGGCAGCCGACACGCACATCCAAACCCAGAAGCGCCTCAGACAGCCTCAACTGATAGACAGACGCATCGAGTTGGGTTTTCCTGCTTCACTTTTACTCCTCCCCTCGCTACGAGCGTCACCCTGACAGTAAAACCTACCTGTCAATCTTTTTAATTGTCTTTTTTCCTCCCTCTCTCTCTCTCACCCTGAACTGAACGCCTTGACAAAGGAAGGCTTGGATCTGCCTCATGGAAACGTCAAAGTCATGCGATTGTGGAGCATTAAACTTGAGCCGCTATAAGAGGAGTACAATAGGTTATTATTGCTAAGCTAATATGCCTGCAGATCGTGTTAATTTTACATTTGGAAATGTGAGCCGTTGCCTGATTTCCATGGATTAAACGATACTTCCAAGTAGGCTACAGATATTCAGCCAGAGAAATGCGCTATTTGCTGTCGTTAAACTATTACAACTACGTAAAACACCGTTTATAACGTATTTATTTTAAAAATCTAACTGTAAAGGAAAGGTGTAGATTCAGTTTAATAAGAAAGTTAAGACGCCTTAGCCCACAAAGCAATCCCTGTACAAACGTTGCTCAGATAAGTTCTCGGGAATCAAAATCTGCGTGGAAAAATTTTCACAAAGCATACGAAACATATAGTTTTCGTGATAAAACACTTGAGCTGAGTTGTACTCATTGTACACACTCCCCCTTGTTCCCCATTTCCCGACATGTGTGCCCCCTCCCTCTCTCCCTCCATTCCACCCTTTGAAGGATGTTTGAAAACTGCAGATTGATTCGTTTCACCTTACTAGGAAGTGAACGCTTTGCACGGGAAGAGGAGGGACTGGGGGCACCGGCTCCATCGCAGCTAGGCTGTTCCGTCTCGTGTTTATCAATGGCAAGAATTAACGCGTTAAAGCAATAGGTCGCGCGGTGTAACGACAATCGTGCTATTTTCCAAAGTCCGCCGTACCCGCTTTTTGCTCGCCGGCTTAAATTCAATCCGTGCAGACAGAGTGTCCGTGAACTTTGCCGTGCTCGTCCCCCCCTCCTCCTGCAGCCGTAGAGCAATGTCCACTTCACTTTTATTCAGTAACATAAGAGTGTCTTTAGCGTGCGGCTGGGGACGCGGAGTGAAACACGCACTTTTCCGCTCGCCCGCAATCCGGCCGCAGCCGCGTCGCTCCGTAATAGACATGTCGTACTCCAGTCACTTCTTGGATTTTAAAGGCTCCTCGATACCTAGCGCCATGAAAAAGCTGGTGGTGACAAAGCTGAGCCAAAAATTCAGGGACGCCGTATCCTTGCAAACCGTTCCGGTCCCGACACCTGGCGACGGAGACTTACTGATAAGAAATCGGTGAGTTTTATATAGTATTATGCGTTGTGTGTAGCCGTTTTATCGTGTTTGGGGAACATAAAATGACATTAGCCTACATATCACACTATTACGTACAAGTGTATTTATTAGATCGTGTAAACAACTGTTCTCTAATATCCGAAATAGGTCCTTACCTCTCGTTGAGAAACAGCGCTCCTGAAGTACCAGCAGCTTCCAGAGCGATCAATTATGCAGAATGAATTTTGCCCGGTGCAAAAAAATGTAGAGATATGTCGTAGTTCCGCCCCAACATCTGTCTATCAATCCATCTGTGCATGTTGATCTATCTGTATCGACTACGTCACGTAGCCGCATCCAGAAAGCCGCTGGGACTTGCGGGGAACACGGAGGTGCCGCACAAGAAGGAGGACCGCCGTGCGTCCGCTTACCGTAGCCGCTTTATCACCCTTCATCAGTGCTTGGTGTGTTTTTTTGCTCTTTCGAAATAATATCCTCGGACAATACGAAGGTTCACTGATCTCGAAAACTGAATCTGCAATTTTTATTTCTCAAAATAGTAACGAGATGCTCCGTGTTATTTAAAAGCTAAATAAATCGATGATTAGAGTAGTTCTGATTCTTTCATCTTGAAATTAAGGTTTATTTGGTTAATAACTTTTGGATACGTGTCAACAATGAAGACTCGCGAATTTTATTTTTAAGTAAATTTGTTCAATTCGCTCATATAAAAATGACTAAATAAAATGTTACTAGACGCTGTATTATATCATTATTATAATTCACATCCGTATTTCAGACAGGCTACACTGTGTGTACTATCCATGTAAAAGGACGGAACTTTTAAATATATGCAAACACGGTTCCTTAGCTTATATTTAATGCTGTAATACTGTAGTGAATTTTACTACATTGCAATAAGATGCACCGATTCTAATATTTGTTATTCTCAAACATTTTGAAAAGTTCATCACCCAGACTGTCCACTTTTTACCTTTATTTAAAACATCTTGGCCCTGCAAAATTAGCAGTTTTATGCGAAATTAACGTGCGACTTTCTCGTATTTATTTCTTCTGCTTGTTTATTATAGGCCTAATCGTTTGCGAATTAAACGAGATATTTGTTATTGTTTTTATAAGTTGTCACGTAGGCAGTTAAAGGTTTTTTTGTTGTTTCAGTAAATACTTCATCTAATCTCTGATAAAATCTTACTTCATGGCCAGTAGAATACAAGTATTATGGACGCAGTGTACAGTAAACAAAGGCACCGTTGAAGAGATCTTGGCCTTTTTGACTAAAGTAAAAAAAATATATATTCTATACAAAACGTACCATTTCCGGCGGTTTACGTGTTTATATATTCTGATTAAAAATAAATAAAAATAAGAGCCCTTAACTGAAAATGTGATATTTGCCAGTTAATTAGGATTTAACAAATTTCTCGGCTTTGAACTTATTTTATTATTTGCGTGCCCTTTTCCAATAAATCGTAATTTCTTGCAGTATACAAGCAAATTGTACGCTACTTTTTAAAATGCTGATGACAAAAAGTAATATGGGCGAATTGGAACGCGTGTCACATTCTTCGCTGTATGTCTTTGGTTTTTCCTTCATTTGTAAGTTACCTGACTTTACTGTCGGGTCCCGGCGCACAAAGGCAGGTCCGTCTGGCAGGTGTTTGTGAGAAGCGGGTCAAAGCGCTGCGCAGAGGCTTTAGGCCAGAAACTCAGCTAGCGCGCCGTGAATAGAGAAATATCAGTTTACCTATGAACCTCGGCTTCCCCGCAGAAACGGGGTCGCATCTAGATTCTGAGGATTAGTATATAATGTTACTCATCGGCAAGAACGAGGCCGGTATCGGATACGCAACATTCATCCCCAAATTAACCACTAGATGCAGTGAGTAGCCTACTATTATAGTACTGTGGTCGAGCCACCGCGATCATGTGTAGGCCTAATATATTAAAACTATCTAAAATGTAAACAAAATGGCAGGAACGAAGTGAAAACATTTAATTGATATCTAATTTCCACCGTGCTTTGCGCGACTCATAAATGGACTTCATAAAATGGTGTATGTGGTGCTAAGATTTAATTTGTAAACTTATCACTGTGTTTTTACGGCTATTCTGTTTTTCAGTATATGTCAATACAGTGTCTTGGGGGGGGGAAGAAATATATTTATTTAAATATATCCATGTTAAGTGGAACTCCTAATCCGACAATTGAAAGTCTTACTATTTTGAAATGCCCAAACGTGTTTAAGGCCCTGCATGTAATCATTATGACTATTGCTGTTTTATTACCGTTATCATTAGAATGTTACATTTAGTGTTTGGTTAGTTGATGCTTTAACAGTGCCTTAAGTACCTTTAAATTGGCCGAGAAGACAGCAGTAGTACCTTGTTAAGTCTCGGCTTTAGGGTCGTGTATAACAACGCTGTCCCTGTAAACGTACTGGATACAGGTTTAGAGGGGCCGGGTCACCTGGCTTGCTGGTCGCGCCACATGACACTGAAACATGATGTTGGCGTGTGGGGGCTGGTGGAGCACAGACAGGAGCTCTGATCTCACAGGGCCCCCTCCTTCAGGCCCCTGTGGGTGTTCCCACAGTGTCTGGCGAGCTTCTGGGGAAACTCCTTTTTAGGGGCTAAGACTCAGGTGAAAGGTGGATTGCATCTCTCTGCGTTTTTCATTTGAGAGATCTTCACGTCACGTTTGCATGTTTGAGGCTTTAGGTTTTACTGAACTCTTTCCCACTAACTGTCATTTTAATGACATGTTGAAATCGCCACCATAAAGATATTTTTAGTCATCGTCCTTTTTGTTTCGTTATTTATTTGTTTCGGCAGTAACAGTAGTTTGAGATGCTTCTGCATGACTGAAACAATGGCGACGTTACAGATAAACCTGCTCCTCAAAAACAGACTTAAACATTTTGTGATGCTTATATTGAAAAACTTAGGATTTTGTGACCATGAGAACAACCTGACATATTTTTCTTTAAACTTGGAGGAGGCATGAAGGGGAGCAGTAGCAGTCAGAGGCTGTCGGAAAGTGTCTGCTTAATTAGTGCCGTATATTTTTGCTGAACACACAAGAGACCCAGTGTTGCTTTGCGTGTCGACTAGATTTACACGTTTATTATAGAACGTGGACAAATTTACGTAATACATTACAGGAGGCTTCACATTTACACTGTAGAATTGGAGACATTACTTATCTTATCTGCATTTAATTATCTTAAAGAATTCACATCATCTATCATTGTTGTTTCAGCCTCATCTTGAGTGTTTTATGCAGTGGACGATCCCATACAGGGATTTGACCTTGGAGTCTTTGTCATTTGCCCAGTTCCCAGTACACTGAACCTTCAGCTGAAATTTTCTTGAAATCTACACTGCAAATGCTTGTGTGCTGACTTCATCTCGTGTTGTTGTCTTCACCATTTGAACTATTTTGGAATGTCACCTTTTTTTTTTTCACTGCATGCACCATGAGTCTGTGTTCACGTCCACTCAAGACACAAGAGAATTGCCGTGTTCAGTCCCATTTAATTGGAGTATTTTAACTGAGACAAAAACTGCATGGTTTATGTAAAGCGAAAGGATGAGACCAAGCAAAAATTTCATTTTGTACGTACTTGCTTCATATTTTCTCTTTATTTTTCTTTAAAGTTGATTCCCGAGATCAAACGTCTTTTGAGATATTGTCTGGGGAAAGAAATGCAGAAGACTATATAGTGTGTATGTATTTTTTGTTTCTACAAGCAGTAGATACCGAGTCCTTGCAGCAAATGGTGAGTTTTGTTTCGACACAGTCCTATTTCAGCGGAATTTCATCCACGGTTTTTCAGGAGGGAATTGAGCTGGTTCGGATGCAGCGAATAACAAGAGGAGAGTGAACCACAGTCTTGCCATCAGTAGTCTAGTCTTCAGAAATGGTTACTTTTCCACACAGGTGCTTAACAGCGATAACGAAAACTGGACTTGCTGGTTTCATCGGGCGAGTTCATAGATGGGGTGGGTCCTCACCGTAGTAACTCTGAGGGCTGCGAAGGTCGTGACCTTGACTAATTCCTTGGCGAAAGCCTGTTTGAAAGCCCTCATCTGACACCTGCTTTTATTAAAATATTTGACACATCACATGTGATGTCATAGGCTTGTCATGCAAATTTTTTCATGTGATTTGTCCCTGGGGAAAAAAAATATATGCTGTGTATAAATATAGATGTTTATCCTGTATATAATGACAGCACTCATCTTGTGCTTCCTGTACTTTCAACCTTGTCATCTGTTTATTTTCATGCCGCACGGCATCTGCTCTCTCCCGTCTGTGCCGACGTGTGAGTCTGTCTCACGTTGCCCCTTTCCCTCCCACGCCACTCAGATTCATTGGCATCAACGCGTCCGACATCAATTACTCGGCGGGCCGCTACGACACCTCGGTCAAGCCGCCTTTCGACGTGGGGTTCGAGGGCATCGGTGAGGTGGTGGGTGTGGGCCTGAGCGCCAGCGCGCGCTTCACCGTGGGCGACACCGTGGCCTACTTCGTGGAGGGCGCCTTCGCCGAGTACAGCGTGATCCCCGCCAAGAAGGGCGTGCGCATGCCAGCCATAAAGCCGGAGTACCTGGCGATATTACTGAGCGGCGCCACCGCCTATATTGCGCTGAAGAAGCTGGGCGAGTTGATGGAGGGCCAGATGGTGCTGGTGACGGCGGCCGCCGGGGGCACCGGGCAGTTCGCCGTGCAGTTCGCCAAAGCGGCCGGCTGCCACGTGATAGGCCTGTGCTCCTCCGATACGAAGGCCGGCTTCCTGAAGACCATCGGCTGCGACAGACCCATCAACTACCGCAAGGAGGACCTGCCGGAGGTCCTGCGCCGGGAATACCCACGCGGAGTGGATGTGATCTACGAATCCGTCGGCGGCGATGTCTTCGATCTGGCCGTCAACAACTTGGCCGTCAAGGGCCGGCTGATCGTCATTGGCTTCATTTCCGGCTACCAGTCAGACCTGGGTCTTGCTCCGGTGAAGGCCGCCGCGCTCCCGGTCAAGCTGCTGAAGAAGTCCGCCAGCATGCGTGGATTCTTCCTGCCGCATTACCTGTCCGACTATGGGGAGGCGCTGGCGAGCATGCTAAGCATGCATGCCCACGGCAAGCTGGTGTGCGAGGTGGACCACGGGGACACGGCTCCTGGGGGCAGGTTTGTGGGCCTGGAGTCTGTGTTTCGTGCCGTTGACCACATGTACAATGGGGGGAACCTCGGCAAGGTGGTTGCGACGCTCGGACCGGAGGCTGAGAACAAGCTGTGAGCGGGAGACTGAACCGCACAGGGACAGCAGTGTGAACTGCCTCAGGAGTAAACCTCCCCAGTGCGAGTGAATTGAAAGTGCCTGTTCTTCTCTGTAAGGCTTAAAGTCAGCTTGTTAATTTTGGCTGTTGATTTAATTTTGACTTTCCTGTTCATTTACATTGAAATCTTGCACATCATGATAGTAAAACTCAATAGATTACAGAAGAATGGAGACTCGACTTTTCATTTCTTTGGGAAAAATGTGTCTTATTCTCTCCCGCTATACGGCTGCTTCATTTTAAGGTGTGACGCAACCATGTGCGTGTCTCTGAACACTATGCCGAACTGCGATCCGCCCAGTTCCTTCTAACTGTGGGGATAATTGGCCAAACGGAACTGTGAGCTGAGCTGTCACGAGGCTGCTCTCATGGAGGGGGGGGGCAGCCGAGGGTCTGGAGGCCACGTGTCCAGTAGGACTTTAAAACAGGGATGCCGCTGCCATTATGTGCGTGTTAAATGCCTGTTAAGGGTACGACGGCGCGCACACATACTCGTTTATCATCAGCTGTCCCCGCCTGGTCAACACGCTGGACACTGAACGTCACAGTAGACAAGACTGCAGCCTTTAAGAACCTCTATTCACAACCTTCAGCAGTCAGAGATTTTGTGTTTATTGAAATACTGTTGCCTTCCTCCAGTTAGTGCTGGTGTTTTTTTCCTTTTGGCTAATGTACTATTTTTGTTTTCATATAAATAAAACTTCATTGTGCTCAGCCCTGCACTGCGGGTAATTATTCCAAGAAACTGTTTAACTGCAGGAAGATTTTATTACATTCTGTGTTTGCTTACTGGATGGTTTATGAAGTAGCCTGTTATACAGGGCTTTTAACATTTGTTGTTGTTTCTAACAGTTTTTTTGTGAGATTGTCCTTAAAACAGCAGTATGTCCGCAGCAGAAACTCGGTTAAAGGTTTTCACTTGAGGGGCCACTCGAGACACTCTACCTGGCTTTTAAAAGGGCAAATCGTCGACCTGGAGTTCTGTTCCGTAACGATTCTGCCGCTTGCTGCTTCCTGGCCGGTCCGTTTGGGTAGACATGTGGGCTAGATCACAGGTGGGGGGGGGATGCTTGAAAAGTAGGTAGGGACTAAAAGAACAGGGCCCCCTGCCCAGATTGAGCTTGTGGTGGCCAGCCCCCCCCCCCCCACACATTACTCATACCAGGAGAGATGTCAGCCAGGAACTAAAAGAATACACCAGGGCTCTCCACTGCGAGGCGGTGATTCCGGAATGCTCTGCCATTAAATAATTTTTTTTAAATAAAAAGACATGAACAAGCTACTGTAGATTGTAAGCAACCAAAAACACCACAGCGCTCAAGCGTTCATGTTTTGCTCCAGGGTTTAAGAAGTTGCTATGCAGTCAGAGGACCATAGGTGTAGCCAGCCAGCTGGACCCAGTGCTGAAGCTGTTGTAAACCTCCACCATTTATAGAGTTGGACTAGTCCATGGTTGATCCTACCCTAATTAATGAAGTTGGAACAGACCATGTGTCCCCCCCCCGGTCACAGAGTTGGACTCTTCTATATGTCTTACCTTACATTCACCACCCAATTTGAGCTAGTCCATATGTTTTTTCGAGTCAGAGAACTGGACTAGTCTATGTGCATTATCTCACCCTCAGTGAAAAGGATTGACTGTTCCATTAATTTTCTCCCCATCAGTTCTCAGTCCCAGTTCTAACTGGGGGTTATTACTATCTACCTAGCATGGGTGTTGCATGCTGTTCACAGGACCAGGATTTTCTTCAAACTGTCATCAAACATTGTCCTTACGGTCAGCCCGTCAGGGGGGAGAGCTCGTATGCGTGGCTCCTGTGTGTTTACTTCCGTTACCTCACCAATCTGCTCTCTTTACTTCCTCACCTGCACCCCCTTCCAAGCTGCACTGTAAAGTCCAGGTGTACTGGACCCCAAGGTGGCAGTCTTCATGTAAATCGCTCAGCAGAAACCTTTCTGTCCCATCTGGCAGGCTGAGCCGACCCATAACAGCCTCATGTAGTAACAGCCTCACGTTATAACAGCCTCACGCAGTAACAGCCTCACATCATAACAGCCTCACGCAGTAACAGCATCACGTCATAACAGCCTCACGCAGTAACAGCCTCACGTCTTAACAGCCTCACGCAGTAACAGCCTCACGTCATAACAGCCTCACGTCATAACAGCCTCACTCTGTAACAGCCTCACATCTTAACAGCCTCACGCAGTAACAGACTCACATAACAGCCTCACGTCATAACAGCCTCACTCTGTAATAGCCTCACATCTTAACAGCTTCACGTCATAACAGCCTCACGTCATAACAGCCTCACGCAGTAACAGACACATCATAACAGCCTCACGCAGTAACAGACTCACATAACAGCCTCACGTCATAA
>JAABNX020000151.1:8891469-8901663 GCA_015163995.2 Mormyrus lacerda
TAACAGCCTCACGTCATAACAGCCTCACGCAGTAACAGCCTCACGTCATAACAGACTCACGTCGTAACAGCCTCACGTCACAACAGCCTCACGCAGTAACAGACACATCATAACAGCCTCACGCAGTAACAGACTCACATAACAGCCTCACTACAGCCTCACGTCATAACAGCCTCACATCATAACAGCCTCACGTCATAACAGACTCACGCAGTAACAGACTCACGTCATAACAGCCTCACGCCATAACAGCCTCACGCAGTAACAGACTCATGCCATAACAGCCTCACGCAGTAACAGCCTCACGTCATAACAGCCTCACGCCATAACAGCCTCACGTCATAACAGCCTCACGTCATAACAGACTCACGTCATAACAGCCTCACGCAGTAACAGACTCACGTCATAACAGCCTCACGCAGTAACAGCCTCACGTCATAACAGCCTCACGCCATAACAGCCTCACGCAGTAACAGTCTCACGTCATAACAGTCTCACGTCATAAATGCCTCACGTCATAACAGCCTCACGCAGTAACAGACTCACGTCATAACAGCCTCACGTCATAACAGCCTCATGTCATAACAGCCTCACTACAGCCTCACGCAGTAACAGCCTCACTCAGTAACAGCCTCACGCAGTAACAGCCTCACATCATGACAGCCTCACGCAGTAACAGCCTCACGCCATAACAGCCTCACGCAATAACAGCATCATACCACACTGGTGAAATGCTTGACACAGTCCCAGCAAACAGAACCCCCACCTGCAGAGGCAGAGCCTTCATGTTGCCTCTCCCAGGCCAGACCCCAGCTGTGGAGCACCAGCACATTCCCTGGGAGGCCCTTTCTCAAGACTGGCCCACTCCCCTCTCCTGCTCAGTACTTACGACCTAATTACAGCATCCTACATAACTAATTAATCACCGTTGCCCCAATCACAATGACAAGGCCGCAAAGGTGACTTTCCTTAAAAATCTCCCTTTTGCATGTTTCTTTTTTTTTTACCTCAATCACCACAATTATGTTCTCCAGATGTCTATCCAACTTTCAGCCCAAGTGCTGCACCAAAATGACCACCAAGGTCAGAATTCATTTCACACGCATTCCAGATATGGCTGCAGCTGAGGAAGATAAAGGTGGCTGATGTGTGAATGGGAGGAAGATCTTCATGTGAGAGGATGGAGTCTGTGTGTGTGTGTGTGTGTGTGGGATCAAAGCCACAATGACATGCAGAGCCACATCAAAGGGCTTAGATGACACAGGTAGCACAGAGGACATTAATTAATTGGCTTACTTACAAGATACCTCCGTAGACTGTGATGGACTCGAAAGTGTCCCAGGCAAGGTGAGCACTCACTCTCTGGTACTGTCACAGCCAATGGTGATAAATCACAATCATTCCATGTGATCTGATGAAGAATTCATTTTAAATTAATGAGAAGATATATAATGAGAAAGAATGGGAATATGGAGGTGTTAAAATGGCCACCCATTGGCATTTTAAAGCAGAAAAAAGTAGAGTTTTATGCCGATGGATTTTTTTCCGCATCCATGCCCTTCATGAGAAATCTGGCTGATTTTTAACCCAAATATTTAACCAAACAATGAGATCTGGTCAATGTAGTTGATGTGTATCTTCCTAAAGTTCTTGGTAGTCTGAAATGTGGCATCTCTATCGCAGTACTTTCCAAATATTTCCATATATTAGCAAGGTAATATTAAAAAAAAGTTTTTTCTGCGATAATTCTCGGGAGATGAGGAGGGAAAAAATGTCGAAGGCTTTGGTGCTTGAACAGTCGCACCACCTTGGAGCTGAGAAATGCTCTCAGTGTGAAGCTGGCAAATGAGCCACAGCCGTGTCCAGGGGCCCCTTTTATACATTATTTAGGTAGAAGCCTCTTTACAGGTGCTATAAAATCCAGCCATTCTGTCATTCATTGTCTTCTGGAACCTCTGGTGAGCTTACTGGTCCTTGGTCTGTTCCCCTTAGCTGAACTTTAACTTCTGTGTTGGAATGGAGTCCATCGGATCGTGGATATTTCGTGAACCAAAAATGTAATCAATCAATACAGTGGATTAAGTTACACTTCAGTTTTTTTCCCCCTGCCATCTTGTATCGCTATTTTCAGGCTGTAAATGACTCATCCATCGAAGGAAGCTCTCCTGGCTGTGACGCCACCGCTTCAGCTGGTGCTCTCTGAAGACATGGAACTTTCCAGAAGAATGTCTCCAAGTCTGTGCCAGAAAGTGAAGGCCCATCAGTAACGGGCAGGTGCTCCGACCTCACCCCGTAACATTCTGAGATTAGACACTCTTCACCCAGGAAGCCTTATTAAGCAAAGCACACCAAGACTCAGGTTGTAACTTCTTCCCCTTGACAACTGAGTTAGGACCAGTGTACTTTCCACATGGCCTAAGTTCAGCTATCCCGATCAAAATGACTAAGCTGATCTGGGATCAGCCACGCAGGGGTTCATGACAGTGCAGTGTCACTAGAACCAGCAGGACAGTTCTAAAATTGACTGCTTGGGGTGTATTTTCTGACTTCAGGTTTGTGCTGATCTGTTGCATTTTTTTTTCTTAAACACCTTTTCACTGGGGGAACAGAGAGGAATCTGCTGTTCCCCTGTCGCCCCCAGGCAAAGTGTTTCCTTTTCCCTCAGGAATACATGCTCTCTAGTGCTTCGTAACGGCCCTGTGAATGCTATACAACACACCGGATTTGACTGACCGCTTGTGGGTGGGTCAGGGGGCTGGTTACAGGGCTTTTTCTTCAACAAGGTTGGTGAAGGGAGGGGTGTAGTGTCCACTCTCCGTGTGACTGACAGGTGCGTGACCACGTAGGACCGCCTGTTGCGGGTGGGGAGGGCAGAACATGCAAAAATGACACGGTACGAGACAGCCGATGGGGTCAGGTGTTCTTGTGAGATTTTGCATGCATCATTCATTCATCGCAGGAAATGGGTTAATGCATTTCACGCCTCTCAGATCACACCTACCCTCTCCCCACCGCATTCCCTCTTTATCCAACATCACTTTCTCTCAATTGTTTTTTTCTTTGTTCACCTCATTTGAAGATGCATAATCGCAGAACCAGGAAACCATACCCCCCCCCCAACCCCACCCCCCATATCCTCGCTATGTGCCGAATTAAAGCCTAATTGGAAGAGATGAACGCTCAAAGCAGGAAGTCAACTTTGCCATAATTAGGCAGCTTTACGGCCCGGCTTGCCGGCACGCTGCTTGTTTACCTTCATGTTGGGGTTGATGTTGGCCAATTAGAGACAGGGAAAGAGTTTAACCTCCGTCATTCACCACGTACAGAGGGTGGCAGGGTGTTAACCGGGGGGGGATGAAAATCTCGAGGAGGTGCTGGAACAGCACAGAGACATTTAAAGCATCCAAAATAGGAGCTGTAATTAAAGGAGTTGGCATGTGGGTGTAGCTATGCTGGGGCCCTTTGTAATGTTCGTGGAGGCCAGAAAGGAGGCGCGAATCAGGAAGAGAGGGCGTCCTGGGGCTGCTGGGAAACCTGGCGTCTCCTCCTGTAAGGAGGTGACACTCCTGCTCATCTCATAGGACACATTTTAATTAGCACCTGAGCGGCAGCGGAAATGGCAAAAGTGTCTCACCGCACATGTAAGTATTTCAATAAAATAATTAGTGGCAGAGGCCGTGCGGAAGGCAGCGGGTCCTGTGACCCTCGAGGCTCAGGATCAAGTGGCCTCAGTTCGGGAGCGAGCCTGGTCTTTAAAAAGAAGAGCCTGGGTCCTTGAATGCTGATGCAAAAGAGAGTTATGGTGCTGGGTGCCTTAACCATTATGCCCCCTGCTGCCCAGATGTGTGAGAAGTGCGGGATGGTTTGTTTTGTCCCAGAGAACATTTTCCACCCATTATCCTCAGAGCTGCAGCTGCGATGAAATGAGGCCGGGGGCTTCGTGGCCCTGCCTTTTACGTGATTGATGGACTCCGTGTGGCCTGATTCTGCCTTAGGAGCCCTGGAGGGGTGGCGAGGAATGTCCCTGCCCCACACACACCTCAAGGCCTGCCTGAGCCATGCCCACTCCAACCCAGGTTAATTGATTTCTTTTGCTCGTGTTCGGAGACAAAACAAGCACAACCCACAGTGCTAAAGGCCTGGTTTAAGATAATATTATTTGTTCTCAGTTTGTTCTTCTGTCCATAGTGTTGCTCATAAATTAATACAAAAGGATCTGGCAGGTAAGCGACTTTCTCTTGGCTTACTTTGCCCATCGATACTTACATTTACATTTATTAATTTTATTTAGCAGACGCTTTTGTCCAAAGTGATGTACAAGTGAGGCGAACAGCACGTTAGAAACATGCAGCTTTCAGAGAGCTGCAGCGATGCTGAACTTCTGATAAATGTCCAGTTACAAATGTAGTACAACATTAAGAACATGGAGAGAGAGAGAGAGAGAGAGGCTAGCGGAGGAATTCCTGATACACATACATGTTGAGGTGTTTCTTGAACGTATAGAGGGAGTCTGAGAACCGGATGTGGTAGCTCATTACACCATCAGGGAATCGTGCATCAGAAACTTCTCACGTGGTGGAGGAATTTCCAAGCGGCGTTGGGTTGCTGACTGAAGAGGGTGAGATGAGATGAAGGTCTTAAAGAGTCTCTTCATGGAGATGAGTGCTTGACCATTAATGGATCTGAAGACCAGCACCAAGGATTTGAGCATGATGCAAGTGCCTATAAGGAACCAATGGGGAGAGACAAAATGAGGTGTGACATCAGAACACTTAGGCTGATTGGATACCAGATGTGCTGCTGCATTTTCAATCGTCTGCAGTGGTCTGATAGCACAAACTGGTAGACCTGCTAGAAGAGAGCTGCAGTGGTCTAGTCGAGAGGTAACAAATGGCTGAAAATGACCTGCATGCAGAGGCAGAAAAGGCCCGGTCTTCCTTGTCATACAGGGTGAATCTGTAAGATGGGGAGACAGTGATGTGCTCAGCAACGGACAGCTAGTCGTCAATCATTACTCCCAGGTTCCTGGGGCACCTTGATGGAAACGGCATCAATGATCCAAGCTGAGCATTGATGTCATGATGGACAGTCGGGCTGGCAGGGAAGACAAGAAGCTCGGTCTTGGAGAGGTTTAACGGGAGGTGATGTTCCCTCATTCGGGCTGCGATATGAGAGAGACGTGCAGAGATCCGAGCAGAGACCGTGGCATCATCAGGATATATTTGGATGTCATTGACGTAGTCGTGGTAGGAGAAGCCATGTGCCTGGATGATCTGGCCTGGAGAGGTAATGTAAAAACACGACCAAGGACGGGGCCTTGGGGGATACCGGTTGCTATCTGATGTGACTTGGACATCATTGAACCCCAGGCCGCTTAATTTTACTTACTGTGTTCTCAGACACTTCTTTATACTTTCTGTATCCTTCGATACTTCATTATCTTTACCATGTCCATCAAACATCATACCCAGTGTCCACAGATACCTCATCAGATTTACCATGTCCATCAAACATCATACCCAGTGTCCACAGATACCTCATCAGATTTACCATGTCCATCAAACATCATACCCAGTGTCCACAGATACCTCATCAGATTTACCATGTCCTTTGATGCTTAATCACACTCACTGTGTCCTTCACTGCCTCATTATATTTACTACGTCTATCGATACTTCATTATATTACCTGAGTCCATTGATGCCTCATTATATTTATCACGCCCACCAGTGCTTCCTCATGCTGTGTCCATTGATGTTAGATCATACTTACAATGTCCATCAGCACTTTAGCATGCTTACCGAGTCTATTGATACTTCCCTATTTTTACTGTCCATTGATATTTTGATACTGTTACATGTTATCATGCAGCGCTTTTAAGAAGAGGCCATAATCACAGTCGATAATCTCCCCCCTTCCCCCATGTGTGTATTATGGTGAAAGCCATAGAAACAAACACAGGGCAAAAAATCAAGTAAATAAGCAGATGTATTTCTCTCTCGCTTGTCACAGCGCCAGCTCCCTCAGTCTGGGTCCGCTGTATTATTTTATGGATTACAGGGTCTTAATACCACGGCCTGCTGTGTTATGAAAATGGGATATGTGTGCAGAGATTTGGATACGTGTGTTTTGCTTTCAGTTAATATCCAGTTAGCCTGAGGAGCTGGTCGTTCACACAAGCCTTTCTGAGCTCTGGGTCACCTCGCTCTCCCCTCCCCTTTCTCTCTCTCCCTCTCTCTTTTTCTCTCTCTTCCAAGCTCCAGAGCTCATCAGCAAAACGTTTTGATGAGCGGGCAATTAACCCCTGCTTTCTGCTTGCTCCTCCTCTGCTCATCCCCGTTAATGGGCTAAACTCCAGCATCTTTATAACCGGGGGGAGGATGGAGGCTATGTGAGCTATCCCACCAGCAGCAAGCACCTAAACCTGCATTGACCACGATGCACCCGGAAGGTTATTCCTGCATCAGAATCATGGGGGCTGTACAGAGAGGTATTAGAGGAAGACAATATCTGAATATCTTCAGAATGCACAGCCCAAAACAAGCTACTTTTTCTTTCTACTAAGCATAGATTTTCCAATTATGAGAAGTCATTCTATGTTGAATGTATGATTGACGTGAGAGATCTGCATCAGAAATGGTGTGAAGGTCTGGCTTTCAGACCTGAATGCAGCAAAGGTGGTCACACCACCAAGCCCGTGTGCGTCACTTGAGTTCAGCCCATGCCAATATGAATCCTTTAAGCAAATAAAAGACTGTGACCAGCACTGTGCTGCAGACAGAGTGTAAAGTTTACACAGAGCTGTATAAAAGATGTGGTATAGAATTTACACAGAGATGTGTAACTGATTCAGTGAAAAGTTTACACAGCTGTGATATAGACACAAGGTAGAGCTTATGCAGAGCTGTATAAAAGAAATGATGTAGTGTTTATGCAGAGCACTGTAACTGAAGCAGTGTAGAATTTACAGAGCTGGATAAAAGACATGATGTAGAGTTTACACAGAGCTCTGTAACTGATACACTGTTGCGTTTACACAGAGCTGTATAATAGACGTGGTAAAGAATTTACACAGAGCTGTATAACTGATGTAGAGTTTACACAGAGCTATGTACATGATACAGTGTTGTATTTACACAGAGCTCTGTAACTGATACAGTGTAGGGTTTACACAGAGCTGTGTAACTGATTCAGTGTAGAGTTTACATAGAGGTGTGTAACTGATACAATGCCAATTTTACACAGAGCTGTGTAACTGATACAGTGCAGGGTTTACACAGAGCTGTGTAACTGATTCAGTGTAGAGTTTACATAGAGGTGTGTAACTGATTCAGTGTAGAGTTTACACAGAGCTGTGTAACTGATACAGTGTAGAGTTTACATAGAGGTGTGTAACTGATTCAGTGTAGAGTTTACACAGAGCAGCACAATAGAGATAGATTGTGCCGTAAAGTATAGAGTCCATAGATTTGTCTGCATTTTAATTGCAGTATCTAATATGCTTTTGTTTTTTTCCTTGGTCCCCTGACAGGAGTCCTCCCAGCATGGGATGAAGAAAGGCTACGACGAAGCATATGGATGCGATTTCCAGAACGCTCTGTGGAGCGAGATGTGCGACACGCGTCAGGAGCGGCTGGGAAGGCCGGCCCACTGTCTGCCGGGGGTCACCTCTCAGGGCGGCGACTGCTGAAACCTGTGTGACATCATGACACCTCTTTGGCAACGGCCACCAAGCGCACAGGTTTTTGAATATAGAATGTATATGTAGCTATCGCCCCCCCCTCCCCCCCACCCGCTAGCCTTACAGGGAGGCTGTACACCATAAGGGAGACATCATAAGTAGGGGTGGGTGGAGGGGGGGTAATTTTTGTGTCAGGAAGGTCAGGTTACTTGACAGGGTCAAGCACCGGAATGCTGTCAAAGGAAAAAGAGGCAAACATAAAAAATAAGACGTAGATAAGAGGTAAAATCTGAAATCTTCACTCCGTTACGTAACCTTCTCACACGCGTTGCCCTTCGCTGCAGTTTCGGAGTGGGGCCTCGCTTTGAAGTAAATTTTTAAAAATTCTTGCAGTAAGTTATGCGGCTGTTTAACCTGCGGTTCTCCCCTGACAAAAATGCAGATAATGCAACTGATGAAATGCTAATGATTTCATCTTTCAGAATAGCGAGCCGCTAACTTCTCACGGGCTGCGTCGTCAGAGACGAGCCCCAGGAATTTATTAAGCGGCGCGTGATTAACATTCAGAACGGCCCGCGGAGTCGCTCGGCCCTCGGTCCTGCTGGTGAGAATTTCCACCCCCCCGCCCCGGCTAGAACTGCAGATGCACATCGTTGGTACGTGAATGCACTGCATGCTGGGTAACAGCACCGCGTGTATTTGCTGCGTTTTCCATGCCGCTGTTTCCAGGCGCCATCACACCGTCTCTTTCAGTCTTACCCCCCGCCCCTATCTTCAGCTTTTTTTTTGAGCTGTGGCACAAGACACTGTTTTATTTTTTTTTTTGGGGGGGGGGCATACTGACTCCTCTGGGTGAAAAATAAGCCCCACTTGGCGGGCTTTTAGCTTGGGGCATGACGTGCAGGAATCACAGCGACAAACGCAGCCCTCCGGCGCTGATCCAAATGCGTTACCATCAAACCCAGGTCGCTTACCTAATGTTTACTTGCTCTGCCATTAAATACATGCCCTACCAGGACTAGAGAAGCTGACACAGCCAATTTATCAGACGGGGCTTGGAAAGACTAACTTAAGATAAAAATAATGGTATAATAAGGCATCTCCAAATAGCATATTTGCTACTGCTAGGTGGCTCTTCCATCAGATATCAGAGGAGCCATCTTGTTAGGAAAATATAAAAGGAATGAGCTTGATATATATAAGGTGTAAGGCATGCAATCAGGCCGTCCACCTCCTGCCGCCGCTGGTGTCCGATTGGACATACCCACGGCTGTTTCCCGCCTACCACGGTACATTGACCAATCGTAGACGGCTCCATCCCACCTCTGACTGACCAAAGGGCATGAGTGTAGGAGCCCATTGGCTTTGCAGAGGTCTTATTTTATACTCTTTTGGACAGTTAACTGAACTGCATGGCTTCATGGGACGTGATTTTTTTTCTCTTTGTAATTAAAAAAGAAAAGTAAACGGTGATAATTAATCATCTAAGCCGTGGGGCAGCATTTCCCATGTCAGAACACAAGTAGGTTCCTCCACGACCGAGCAGAGAGAAAGTGACATAAAAACAATAGCAGCAAATGACCCTGCACTTCACAGCAGATTAAAAACACTGTTAAACACTCATGTCAATGATCATGTACTGCATGTCTTCTATAGAAATAAGCTTGGTTCAGCCTCGTCTTAGTAGTTCCTTTTTTCCTAATACATCCATTCGGAGAAGGAAGGATATATAATTATAATTACAGAATTAGTTCAAGTGCTTATGAGCTGGGAGGGAAGATTAACAGTAACTGAGGCGTAGGATCAAAATTGTTTTGGTGAAAGAACGTGAAGGAATGAACAGTTATGGTAACTAATGAAAAACAAGGCCTGGCTCACAATCTCCGTTCTAGTTCATCCCAAAGGTGTCTGATGGGGTTGAGGTCAGGATTTTGTGCAAGTCAGTCAAGTTCTTCCACACCATACTCACCCATCCATTTCTTTGCAGACCGTGCTTTGTACTGGGGCACAGTCATGCTGGAACAGAAAAGGGCCTTCTCCAAACCGTTCTCACAAAGCTGGAAGCATAGAATTGTCCAAAATGTCTTGGCGTGCTGAAGCATTAAGAGTTCCCTTCACTGGAACTAAGGGGCCCAGCCCAACCCCTGAAAAACAACCCCATAGCATTATCCCTTTTCCACCAAACTTTACATTTGGCACAATGCAGTCAGGCAGGTAACATTCCCCTGGCATCTGCCAAACCCAGACTCATCTATCAGACTGCCAGACAGAAAAGCGTGATTCATCATTCCGCAAAACACGTTTCCATTGCTCCAGAGTCCAGTGGCACCATGCTTTAGGCTTGCATGCAGTTGCTTGGCTTTGGAAGCCCGTTACACGAAGCTCCCTCAACAGCGTTTTGTGCTGGAGTTAAGAACTCTGCAGTTATTGAGTCAACAGAGCATTGGTGACTTTTACGCACTATGAGCCTCAGCACTCGGTGAGGGGGGGGGGGGGGGGGGGCGGGGGGGGGG
>JAABNX020000151.1:8936925-8951687 GCA_015163995.2 Mormyrus lacerda
AACCCCTGGGACCCCCCCCCCCACTCCCCCCTGCTCTCCTGTGCCTCTTTAACAAGGTCCCTAGCATTCCCCGCAGTCCCCTGCCCTGTCTGTGGGGGGCTCCATCTCTGACACGTCTGTCCCTCTAAATCTGCAGCTGAGCCAGAAATTCAGACATGAAAGCAAAGAATGATGCTGGAGAGGATGGATTAATGGTTTATCCACGTCAAAGACGGAAAAGAAAAAGTCCAAAGAAAAGGAATATTAAGCAGGTATAGAGAGTAATAATTAATAAACTTGCTGGGAGAGTTGACAGACAGCTCTCACGGCGCCGGGAGGCGTTATGGCGAGGGGTGTTAAGGCGAGGCCCGTCCTGGCGGCAGCCCCGGCACTCAGACCAAAGGGACACTGAGAACCCTGCCACCATTTGGCTAAGGGGCCCGGTACCGTCTTGGTCAGGCTGGTGCAACCAAACACCTGTGATGACAAGGGAACTCTTACATGCCACCACCGGCTGGGGTTTGAGCACCGTGGCAATACGAGATGTTAATGAAGGAGGAAAAGACCTAAAACACAATCTAATCATCGATCCGCTTATTCCAGAGTGCTAACCACTGCACCACCACGCTGCCAAAACCTTATCTAAAGGCACATTTCTAAAAGATCCATGCATGCAGAAGTGACATTCTGACACTGATATGAAATGATGAGTTAATTCCAGTACGACGGCAAACACATATGCACATACCTTACCCAGCCCTAACCTTGGCCAAAAGTAACCAAACAAAATATGCCCCTTGTGGGGACTGAATGGTCCCCATAACATCAAAATAACAGGTTTTTCCCACATTGTTCCCGCTACCTGGCACAGAGAAGCATACAACGGGCGGCACGCCGTCCCGAATACGACTGCCGCGGCCTGGATGCAGGGCAACGCACACACAGAGTTCTGCTCCTCCTGCAGGAGCCCATCACAAGGCAGACCTCCACCTGGCCCCGAGCGCAATGTCAACCCCAACCGCCACGAGGCAGGGTGTCTGTCAAAAGGCTGTAGGCCATGGGCATAGAACACGGCTGAAAAAGGCCAATGATGAAAGAACGTAGACCAAAGATCACAGAGCAAGATGGGCCTGTCAAAGGAAATGCACAGAAAGGATGAGAAAGGATGTGGATCGAGGATTATGAGCGCAGGTTTATTGGTGAATGAAGTGTGAATGAAATTCCCGATCATCCCTCTGCTGTCTGCTATGCACTCCGGTAAATGAGCTGTCCACGCCTGGAGACGTCAGACTATTACCTCAGCAGCTGGGGCAGACAAAAAAGCAGTGGCTCCCTACTGGAGGACAGGGGGACGGGGGGGACCCCTGCCCCCTCCCGAGCGCACCCATGGTTCAGAAGACCCTCCGCCAGCCTCTCGAATCGCAGGGTCAGCAGGCACCCCCACGGGCCCCGCCGTCAGCTGGCAGATGGTAATGCTCTCAAGTCACAGGGAACATATGCTAAGGTTTCCCTTCACATCGCCAGCTGCGTGTGCATGGCGTCCGGAGGTGATCATCACACCCTCGTGTGCCTGCAGCCGGAGCGCCGTGGAAGCGGCCCGGCTCTGTCACCTGGGAAACGAGGAGGGCGGGGCGTGGGCCTTGCTGCCGGTCTGCCTACATGGAGGACAGCGAAACATGAGGCGAGACCTAAAGTCATACTGGGTACACACACACGCCCGGTTCCAGGAGCACAGGAATGCTGAAGCGACCCTAGAAGGTAGGCAGGCTTTTCTTTTGAGACTCTCCAGAACTAAAACACAGATCACATGCATAACATCCACAGCTGATCCTGACCCCTCCTTCGCTCCAAGCCATACTGGACGCTGAGCTACCCTTTGCTAATCGATGACAGAGTATCTCCTCCACAGCAGCTACACAGGTTTCAAGCCAGCAGAACGATAACGGTGATACAGACAGCCTACTCTTCCCCCCCCCGGGGTTGGCTTCTGTACCCGTCCTGCATCCCCATTGCTGGAGGACAGCCGCCGTGAAAGCTTCTGGAAGCTTCCACGGTCGCTCATCCTTCCCATAAACCCTCTTCCCATCCGGTTGATAGCAAAGGTCCTTTTTTAAAAAGAGAAAAAAAGAAGTGAACAGACAGACGAGGGCCCACGGCCCGCGAAGCCTGTCATCACAGAAACATGCCTCTACAGTAACAGTAAATATCCCTAATTGAAGTGGAAAGCCATCCCACCCCCCCACTGCAACAGCATTTTTGATGAGTGGTAAATTGGAAATGATTCTTTGTGCCAAAGCCGCACGGAGGTGCCTTTCCATCGCGAGCCTGCCAGTCACCGGCAGTGGGTGGATCGCGCTGCCATCAATCCGAGCATCAGAGGGAACTGGGAGACTCCGGGCCGGAGTGAGGCGAGGGGCAGAGCCGCCGCGGGACCAGGATCCCACTGTCTGAAGGCATGAAGGTACCGAGGAATTCTGCCATCAGATTCTGCAATAATGCAGATTACTGAGCAGTGGTGGTGGTGGGGGGGGGCACTGGAAGCACAAAAGGAGTAATTGACTAAGAAGGAGGGGAAATCTTACAACTAAACATCCTCTTGCCAAATCGAATAGGAAGCACTAATTTATTCAAATGGTGGTGGTTTAAGTTCACACTGCAGGGCATGTTAAAGGATAAAGAGCTAATGGAGGACTGCCCGCAAATGTGTGTGTGTGTGGCATGAGTGTATCTGTGTGGTGTGTATGTGTGGTATGAGTGTATCTGTGTGGTGTGTGTGTGTGTATCTGTGTGGTGTGTATGTGTGCGCGTGTGTGTGCATTCATGTGCATATGTGTTTTGTGTGCACATGCAGTTCATGCATGTATGTGTATGTGTGTATGCATTTGGTCTATGCGTGTGTGTAGAGCGTGTGCATGTGTGCAAGCATGTTGTATGTGTGTAGGTGTTCTGTGTGAGAGTGTGTGTCGGTTGCGAGTGTGTTATATGTGTGTGAGAGCATGTGAGTGTGTGAGAGTGTTGTGTGTGTGTCATTGTGCGAGTTGAGCAGGTCAAGCAGTGTAAGAATACATAGTCATCCTGTGCCCAGCGCCAAATTAATTGCACCAATTATTCTAGGAGAGAGTTGTCTGATGTGGACCTGTGGGGGGGTGGGGGGCTGCATGTTTAATTGGCTGTCCGGTTAAATAATTGATCGGAGTGAAAGAGAAATAGATGGGTGGGTGTGAGAGTCCTTCATCATGTCTGTATGGAGGAGTATACAATCAGGAGGGGCCCGGGGGGGGGGGGCTTGGGGCTGGTGGAGAGTAACCCCACCCACCGATGTCTCTCATTAACTGAGCCAAAACTTGTCTTCACAGCCCCCTCCCGCCCCCTAGCTATCAACAAAGAACATGTCCTGAAATTCCGGAGCAATAGTCTTCCAGATTGCAGACAGGTGATGGTCATGGATTCAGCAGAGTCAGATACTGAATCCATGTCGGTGTGAGTTAGCTCGCAAATTCCTGCAAAGAGAAAAAGAGCGTATGCATGTATGCCAGGCGCAAGCGCCCCGTTCTCTACACACATGCGCGCGCACATAAACACACACACACACACACTGCCATGGAGGCAGGAAGCACGTGAAGCGGGCTGCGGTTTTAATTAAGGAGAGGAGCGATTCTGCTAATCTGACAGACCGAGCGTAAGTGATGAAAGGCGCTTGTACCTCCTCATCCATTTCACGTTTGTTCCAATCAATTATTCACCCAGACAGCCAATTAAGAGGCGGGGGAGCTCTGGGTCTGGCTCACCACGGCAACGCCGAATCATTCCACTTTATAAGAGGTCGCAGGAGGGCCGTGCTGCCATCTCCAGCTCGCTGGAACACACAGAGTCCAGCACACCCTAGATTTGAACCAGCACTCTGAGTCTGCACTCCTCCCCCCGACTGACCCTTTGCAGGACGCTGTGTACCTGTGACAGGGAGGGGCATGTAAAATGACTTCATTTGACATGGTCTAGGATGTTGAGAACAGAGGAAAAAAACACTCATACACACTGATGGCTGCAGAGCACATCTTCAAGCTAAAGTGTAACCGCATGCTAACAGAAAATGCAACGCTAATCAGAACCGCACACTAACAGGGAATGCACCGCAAATCAGAACCACGTGTTAACAGAGGAGGTACTGCTAATCATAAACACTTGCTAACAGAGAACCCAATGCTAAACAGAAATACACGCTAACAGAAAACGTTGTGCTAATCAAATTCTCACGCTCACAGAAAATGCAACGCTAATCAGAACTGCATGCTAACAGAGGATGCAATGCTAATCAGAACTGCATGATAACAAAGTACTGATGCTGATCAAAACCACATGCTAACAGAGAATGCAACGATAATCAGATCTGCATGATAACAGAGCACGCACAGCTAATCAGATCTACATGCTAACAGAGAACCCAATGCTAATAAAAGCTGCACACTAACAAAGAACGCAGCGCTAATCAGAACAACATGCTGAGGATGTGATGCTAATCAGAACCACATACTAACAGAGAACCGTATGCTAATCAAAACTGTATACTAATAGAGAACCCAACACTAATTAGAACCACACACTAACAGAGAACGTGGTACTAATCAGAACAGCATGCTGAGGATGTGATGCTAATCAGAACCACATGCTAACAGAGAACCTAATGCTAATCAAAACCATATACTAACAGAGAACCCAACACTAATGAGAACCACACACTAACAGAGAACATGGCGCTAATCAGAACTGCATGCTAATAACAAACGCAATGCTAATCAGAATCGCACACAGAGAAAACATTGGTAATCAGAACTGCATGCTAACAGAGAACCCGGCACTAATCAGAACCACACGCTGACAGAAGACATAATGTTAATCAGAACCACACGCTAACAGAGAACGTTATGCTGATCAGAACTGTATGCTAACAATGGATGCAATGCTAATCAGAACCGCCCGCTAACAAGAACAGAATGCTAATTTGTACCTCGTGCTAACAATGAACCGTATCCTGACGTATCACCTCTGATGAGCAGGGCTCTTTGGGTAGAACTGCTTGCTAAGTACTTGAAATAAACTGTTAGTATCCAGCAGCTTTGTTTACTCACACAATTGCATGTAAGATAACTCATGACAAACACAGAGGGAGTGTTTTTCTCTGCTACAGGCAGGTAAAGAAACAATTAGCGTAGCTCTCAGGTCAATCCAGGCAGATCAATAGTCCCCAATGCCATTATAAGCCTATTGACCAAATAATACTCTTCACCCTGACTCACCCCCCACACCAGTGAGAGTAAGAAGGGATCAAGCTTTTCAGAGCAGAGCTAATTAACCCGAAAGTCGTGCATATATGGACAGCTCACAAAAGACATTACACTCAACTGGTCAGGTCTTACAAATTGAGAGCTGTGCATATTTAAACATCCAGCAGGAGAAGCGGTACTCTGCTAGTCTGGCCTGACAAAATTGACCTGTGAACTGCAATTTTTTTCTGTGGGAACTTGAGAGGGCTGATGGTACATGTGTACAAATGACATTCTTGCTTTGTTAAAAAGTTTTCCCTTTGAGCTATAAATTTGATGCTTAAGATTTAATATCTGTTACTTTATGGTGGCAGATGTTCTGCTGATTGAAGAAACTGAGTTTTAAAGCTGCGATTTCTGGCCTCTGTAAGCTGCTACACCTTTGACTGTTCTAGCGCCAGTGAAACTTCCAGCTGGGTAATATAAGGTGATATTATTTGGCTGCAGGAAGTGAAACAAGGAAAGTCTGTCCCAAATGAGTGACGGCTCAGGAACCCGACCCAACTGAACCAGAACCTGGTAGGGAGGCACTTCTCCCTTGATCCCCCCCCTTACTGCGGAGAGCCAGGAGCAGCACTACTCTGTCTTTGGACATGGGGGAGTGGGCTGGGAACCAGGAGGACACACGCGCACCACAGAGTCCGTTTCTGGACCCGCCAGCGCTGCTCCATCAGTCAGCCGTGGCACCGGGTGACCGTTGAGGACCAGCCCCATAATGGGTCTTTATTTCCATGTAAGGCTGCGCTGAGGGCTGCGTGCTTGCCAGAGTAATTTACGAGCCTGGCTCAGACGCACGATCTGTCATATTAAGCTCCTGAACTCCAACCCCCATCCTCCCAGCACCGGCAATACCGCGGGATCCGGTGATTCTGACATGTCAGTCAACCTGTGTGTGTGAGGAGGCCATCAAGCACGCTGTGGGACGGGGAGCAGCGCAGGCGACCTAAATCTCCTGTAAACACACCTGTCACATACGAGCAGGAGGTCAGAGGTCGGCTGAGCCGCTACCACCCATGAAGGAAGGAAGATGGAGTTCTGGCAGCTTAATGGCAGGTGTGATGGGTCTGACATCACAGTCTGCAGCAGGATCGTAAAAAGTGGACCGGGCCAGGATGGGGAGGATTTCTGTTTAAGCTTCAAAGGCCCAAACGCTGTCGATCGGTTTGACAGACACTGCAATTTTGAAGAAGAGACAGAGTGAGCGAACAGCAGAAATACGCCAATAAAACAACGCGTTTGTGGGTATTTCGTACATTAACATATACGTGCGGATGCAGGGTGATTCACTATCCTGGCTACTCCAAGACAGATTTAAAATGCCACTTCATTTTTCCCTTTGAAATTCTGCACATTTACATACATAATGGAGACGGCCCAGCTCACCCCTTATCTAACGCGATGCGGCTCCTCCCGTATCAGGTCACACTCTCCACGAGCCCCGCCGAGCCCCACCGAGCCTCCAGGCGCTATGCGGCAGCTTACACACGCGATTCCCGCGAGACCCGGAGCCTCAACACAACAGGAGCTCGGATGAGTCAGACATGGATGCTGCTCCGTCATCCTTCAGCAGGAGGAGAGCGGCACCCGGTCAGCAGACAGCGCGCTGGCCCAGGTCGCAGGAACCGTCAGCCAGCGGCCCAGCGAGACACACACGAACACACACAGTATTTATATCTTTGTGGGGACCGTCGATTCATTTCTACGGGCAAAACCATAATCCCGGCGATGATGACCTTAACCCCTACCCAACCGTAACCTTAACCATAAGCAAACAAACAAAATAGACTTTTGGCATTTTTAATTTTTTGATTGGAGAAAAGGTGGTCCCCACGATGTAATATATACATGACCCCCCCCCCCCCACCGACACACAGACTCACATGAGAAAACCAACATCCTCACCCTACAGAAGCACTAACAGAGAAGAAGGGTGCATTTTTGTTTTATCGTCATAAAAGCGTAGCCTCTACCAGACATTCCATAGCAATAAACAAAAAACATGACGTAACCACGGAATTCTGTCTGTAAACTCTGGAAATGATAATATAACATAAGAACTGCAGAAGGGAAACACGGGGCAGCAAGATCTACCTCTTAGGGGTGGGGGACATATCACCATTAAATGACTAAATCCTGCTCTGTTCAGGCAGCTGAACTTCTGTGAGGGGACTGAACTGGGCTACGAGGAGCTGAACTTGACAATGCTAATGCTAGGCGCCCCCTCCCCCGTCACCCCCCAGGGGCAGGAAGAGTCCTGCCATCCTCTGCTGCTTAGCGCCAGTTAGCCGCCAGCCACACAGAACCTCCCGATACCTGTAGCCGCTCAGTGACGAGCAGGAAACTGGTGGCAAAAAAATAAATAAATAAATAAATAAAATATGGGAGATTAACCGGGGGGGTAGGGTGTTAGATAAAGGGGCTCGGTGACAGCAGCATTATGCAGGTCTGACCCACAATCATTTCCGGCGCGGGACAGCTCCGCAGCCTCCTCGCCTCACATCAGCGTCTATGCCCCCCTCCGAATTAGCCCCTGGCAAAGCAGGCCACCACCGGCCTCCTCCACCTAATAAGGAGGCCCACGTCCTGGAAGGTGTCACACCCAAAACTAAAGCCACCCCCCCCAGGACTCTTTTGGCTTGCCCCCCCCCACAGGTGTCAGAAGGGATTTCACGCGCTGTGCGTGTCTGTGAATCCACCACGCCCTTTTTAGTGCTAATTTGCCCTTTTAGGTTTAATCTCTTTTATGGCGGCTTTCTTCACCGTTTAATTAGGCTACAGGGAGTCGGCATAGACACTCTCTCCATGTCAGCCCCCTCCCCGAACCCCCACCCCACCAGGGTTCCTCTCCCTCCTTCCACTTTTCCCTTTAACTAATTCCACTTGTGTCAGTGATTCCAAAGCTGCCTGTGAAGTGAGCAGCACCATAGCTGGGAATTCTACGCAGACGGGCCGACCCGGCCCCGACCGGCTCGAGCCGGCTCGCTTCCTTGTGCTGGGCCGGGTCCTGTCCCTGCGAAGTGCGCCCCCAGCAGTCTAAATTCATATCTGCATCCCACAGTTTCTTTCATGCCTGCGTATCATAGTTTTTTAACTGCATGGACGTAAAATGTCCTTTAAAGGCTACTGCTGCTAGTACTGTCATGCCTACTGGTGCCCTACGCCAAACACTGGACAGAGACACTGAGGGCTGTACTCTAATACCCCAATACCCGCCACTCAGGATCCAGTGACCCGATGGTATGAGTGACTGGGGCTCTGCTGTCACCCATCATTCCTGACCTGGGGAGGTCGTGACACCCGAAAAGGGGACAAAAATAAGAGTACTATAGATGTAGATATCATGATTTGAACCAAATGGATAGAACCACTCCCAGATCGCCACGGGTACCACATTGTAATGCGTAATGCTGTGGTCTAGCTTGTTCCGCACGATAAAGCGGGTCAAACGGCACTCCAGTTAACACAGACACCATGAAAGGAGACTGGAGCCCACCACAGCGCAGGATCCTATCGGCGAGAATCCGACATGAGGTCCGTCACATGTAGGACGACACGACCCCACCCCCAGCCTTGGCGGCACACAGGCACTCCTGCCCACCCCACTGGCTGGAAGTCCTTGTTTGTGGGCCCAGCGTCACACGTTTGCGCGGGAGATGGGTTTGAATAATGCATGGCATCTCCGGGAACGGGCCAGAGGCCTGTCAGCGCCACGTCCTGCCTGCGCGGGCGAGTAAGAGGCGGGAGAGGGGATGCCGCCAGTAGACCCACACTCTCCGTGCTAGCCAGGCGACTGGGACGGGACGGGATGTCGCAAAGAGACGGGCCGCCAGAGACGCCTGTCTCCATGGGGACGGACTTCGCTTCATCATCGCGGTGATTGTTGGCGCGTTGGTGTGCCTGTTATTCCCAGTCTGTCAGCTGCAGTGACGGAGAGTTCCGGAAGCGGCGGACAAAGGGACGGCAAACATACGCGCGCGCCCTCATACTCAGTGTGGGGGTGAGCCTTTAAGCTGTATGGATGCATCTGAACAGAAAGATACTCAAAGACAATCCTGTATAAATAAAAATTATTTTCGAAAATCTGAAAATAATGTTCCTAGACACGAAAAAGGCAGAGTGTCAAACACTCTCCGCGTCAGGCAATGGGGATCTCCGAGCTGTTTGGGGGCAGGTTTTGGCGCGGGGGGTGTGGGAGGTTAGGGTTGGGCGGGCCACTCTGTCTGTTGGACAGGCGGGGGGGACATATATCCCCAAACTTGTCCCTTCTTCCCTCAACTCTTAAATATCTAAACCAGACCTGCAGTTGTGTGAACGTACAAAAAACAGCATATCTGCATTAAACAAGCAAGTTAACACCGCACTCAAACCCCACCTGTCCCCTAGAGAAAAAAAGCAGCAAGAAATTAAAGTTACATTGTAAGGTGGGAAAGGAGCTCCTTACTGTGGACACAGTGAGATAGCAGAAGCCTCGACTGACTGTTTTACAGATGATTGCAATGCAGTTACAGACCCAGCACACCAGGCCACTGGTGCCTTGGCCTGACACTGCTGAAAATGCCACGCCTCAGTTCTCACGTGTGCTCTGGATTATCGAGACCCTGCTTAGATAAAGCCCGTCAGACATCCCTTTGGGTCATGGACTGCTGGATGTGGGTTCAAAGGGCTGGCAGGGGCCAGGAGGGGCCAGCAGGGGCCCTTAGATAAGATCTTATCCCAGAAAACCGGATGAAAACATTTAGGACTGTTTGCTGGATAGAGCCTACTGCCCGTTTTTGTACTGAGTAACTCTACTGAGAACCTTGAGGTCCACTTCCCAGCTTGTCACGGAACCAGCCTGTGAAGGATCTGTGAAGGGAGGCTACAGACCAGGGAACGCAGCGAGAGCTGCAGGTTCTCCTCCCTCGGAAAACAAGGCCGTCTGGAAATCGATATGTCGCTGCGCAAAGACGTGGCCGCGAAAACATCTGTCTCTCAGCGGCTTGTCGCCTCGATCGATCGCACCCCGCCCCCAGCTCTCGCTGTGCCAGATGTTCATCTCGGGAAAACGTGTTTGGGGAGGCGTCGTTTTTTTTATTCTTGCCATATTCCATGCGGACCTCGCGGTAGAACATGGTTCCGGCTCCAGACGCACTTCGGCTGCCGCTTGACAGGTCCTCGCCAGATGTTCGGCGTTTTTACTGTCACCTACAACAACACTTTCTTTTTTTTTGTAATGACACTGTCGCGTACACAACTGCCACCTCTAACACCCTTTTATTAGGAACAGCTGTTGATTCGAAAGCGCAGTGTACCGCTAGCTCGCAGTCTGCTCCGGGAACCACACATAGGTACCTGCAAACAAAGATACACCACCTTTTCTCCTCACCTGTGCAGCTTGAATTACAGAACCCTGAGCTTCATAGCACCAGATCCAGTCGAAAAGAGCATCAGGCCACCTTTGATCTGAGTTTTAAACTGAATAATATTACAATAATATAATTTAAGATATTACTGAAGATTTGCATTTCTTTGTAATATACATAATGGATTCTTTGTAAGGTCATTTCCACATCAGCGGCGTGGATTTGCTTTCCATACAGCCGGCTTCAAGGCATTCTATGGTACCTTAACAGAGGGGAAATTATTCAGACCCAAGCAGAAGATCACAGATCTCTGCATATGAGCATGTAGGCCAGATCTGACCACACTGCGCCAGCGGGGAGCAGGAGGCGCCCAGGGAGGTGAGGGGCACCAGGCTGTCTTTGATCGGCCGCTTTGGAAAGCGGTGAAGTACCTGATCCACCGTGCCCCAGTTTCCCATCGTGCACTGGGACCAGTTACCCGAGCCCGGGGTAATGGTGGGAGATGGATAAATGGCCTTTGGGTCCTTGTGTGGGGGCTGTGCCAGAACACTCTTATGAGGGAGAGGACACGCCCATTTACGGGAATTAGGTGAAATGCTGACGTGACATTCCTCCACAGGAACAGGAATCGAGCTCCGCCTCTCATCTTCCCTGCCATTCCGTTTCCCCGCCTCACGCCTTCCGTCCCCCAAAAACGCAAGGTCCTCCCCGGAAATAAACAGCCATATGTAATCGCCACGAGCCTCCAGCAGCTGACGCATAAGCCGGCCAGAGCGGAGGCACACGGGGCTGGGGCAGATCTGCGCTGTGTCCTGAGCACAGGAACGGGGTCGTGTCACTTTAAGGCTGACGGCAATACAGGTATGACTGCCACACTAACCTCATATTCTCCAGAGGAACAGCTCTAACAAAGCGATATTCAGAGCTGATAATAGAGCCTCCATCCTGTTGTAAAAAAACCTGTATAAACATGAAATGAGTCCCTCATAAACGCCAGAAACATAACACCCAGGATTTGGGAGCTGGGTGTGCAGACCACCTCCACACCTGAGGGCAGATTCAGTAACACCACACCAACTTCCACAGCTGTGATAAGAGGTTTCTGTGGGTCGTGAGCACCAGCCAAGCCCACAACACTTCCCGCTTCTCCATCCGAACGCTGCTCTTTCTCCCCAGGACGGCCTGTCCGACGCTCCATCGACTGCTGACAGACGCTAAGGCAAACACTGGCCTGTCATTCTCCCTGCTGCGTCCATTTCAGTGCCGAGATGAGCATTCCCTAACTCCCCTACATTTCTTGGCTCTTCCAAGAGGCGTATGGCTTTCATTTAGGAGAAGACTGATGTAAACATCTGCCTTTAAGGATTTATAACTGACTCGGAGCAGGAAGAGAGATGCTACATTTGATAGCTGTTCCTATCAGGACCCAGCTGTAGGAATCCCATCCTCGCTGCAGCTCTGAGTGCCTGGGAGCCTCGTCTCAAAGGTGACCGTCGCCCTCAAAGCAGCCAGGTTCTGGAAAGGGTACTTCACTCAAACCATTTTCATAAACTTACAGTACTGCATAACATCCATTTCTGTTCATCCCTTCATCGTGTTTTGTTGGCAGGATGGAGTCGACTGAATGAGCACATCACCTTACTGGGAAACACCGTAAATATGTTTATGATGTTTTGCACGGCTAACAAAGTGTTTCTTTAGCATCATCGCACCAATACCGAGATCCCACCCTTACTGTCTTTGTATCACTATCTGTTGTCATCAAGGCCCCTCCCACCTCATACCCTGATCCTCTATGTCATGACCTCACACTCGAGGGAGGGGGCAAGGGTCATTTCATTCTGAGCGGGACACGCGGGGACCGGCCCGGGCAACGCCGAGCCCACCCGCCCACTCACTCAGGCACTCTGCCCTCCTCACCATCAACTCCGTCGCGCCCGTTTGATGCGTGCCCTTCAAAGCAGGAGGGGTGCGGGCGCCCATCACAAACGATTTGCCTCCCGCCGGGGGCCCGTGCGTCACTCTGACAGACGCTAATCAGCGCAGCTTCATCCCATGTCTTCTCAGCTCCTTGCTCATTTCAGGGAGCTTGTCCTGTCTGATTTGATTAGGGGTTCGAGTGCTTTATGGCAGGGGGGGATAAAAAGCACCACCGGAAACTGCGATCGGGCCCCTCCTGCCAGTCCCCCCCTCCCCGTAATGGCTGCTATCTGTGTCCCATCCTGCTCTACAGCTTCACTGTATCAGGCTCACAGATGTTTTAATTTACTACGAATGTAATTTAAGGGCTTAATTAAACTCCGTCAGGTGCAGAAGCTCCATGCACAAAAATACCTAATTAAAAAAAAATCTGCTACCTAAAACTGGTAATATTACTAATTTTACTAATTCTAAAACTAAGAATAACAATGCTGATAATAATAAAACTGCCTATCATTAAGAGAAAAGCAGTGTATCGTCATATATTTTTGAGAATCCGTCACTGACTGATTCTGGAATGCATTCCATGGCAAAGCTTCTCAGAAAGAAGCATGGCAGCGTTCCTGGTCTGTACGGGAAAAGCGGTCGTTTCGGACCGCAGGCACGGAGCGCCACGTACCTGCATGCAGGTAGGCCAGGTCCGGGTTCTCGATGTCCGGGTGCATCTCCTTCAGGTGGTTCCGGAAGTCCATCGGAGCGTTGGTTCCGTAGTCACACTTGGGGCAGTTGTACATCTTCACACCCTCATGCTTGCCTGTATGGAGGATGTGCTTCCGGATGTTCTCCGCACAGTTTGATCTGGGGGGGAGGGAAGAGAGAAAAGGAATCATATTAACAGGGAAAAGCGTGGATATTTGTAAGACGAGGGGTTACCCTGACGGCGGAGCAGTCAGTGCAGGAAACCCAACGCCGGCAGCTGGACTCCACACATCCACAGGGAGGTTCTCCCATCAGGTCACCTGACCATCAGAGTGCAGGGACGGACTCCCCCCACCCGGCCCCCTCTAGCAGACAGCAGAGACACCCAGTGGACTTTCCCGGTGTATTTGCACTGCTCTCGTTTCAGCTGTTATATAACTTCAGGGGCAGTGGACATCTTTGCTGTGTGTTACCATAGAAGCACAACATCCCAGGCCAGTGTTCTGTAGTCCCTGAAATGACCATGCCCCCCCTCCCGGTGGTCCAGGCCCCCACCCCACTTCACCCTCCTTCTCCAAGGACCCATGTCCACCCGCTGCGTCCCTGCAGCACGAAGGACAGAGAGGTGACCCCTGTCCATCCCCACAGGTGTGAAACCTGCACCCCCCACCCACTATAATCTTTACCTCCCCACCCCACCCAAATGTTGAAGTTTCATATAAGGAACATGCATTTGGGAGAGGCACTGTGGGGGCCAAAAGAGGACCTATCACAGCATAAATATGAAGAGTGCATTATTCACAGGGAGTCAGCGACGTGACGTGAGTCACAGCGGCGGCTTGAGCGACCCGGCGCCGGCCCCGAAAGCGCGTGATTCCCCACAGCCCTGAGAGCATCACACGCCTGTCCGTTCCCATACGACACGCGGGCGGAAGACTGGTCTGGCCTGTTTGTCCCTCCCTCCCACCCACGGACACACGCGCCACTCATTCTGGGGGGCCCCACCCTGCTCCTCCGGCATCGTGCCGACCTGCAGTTCCATATCGCAAGTGACAGCGACCGGTTCTGGGAAGCGGGCGCACGAGGACTGTAATGATGTCAGTGGAGGTGCTGGAGAGGGGGGGGTGTGAGGAGAGGGGGTTGTGATTAGCATGGGCCCGGTCCGGCCCCAGTCCCCATCAAACCTTGTCTGCTGAGTGCTGTCCCGCTCATTCAGATGCAGCACAAACAAGGAGTCGGCGAGCGGACGGGGGGTGGGGATTGGGGGGGCAACCAGTGCTGCCAGTCGCCATGCGGACACTCGCTGTCAGGGCCGTGTATGATTACCGTCCTTCAGTGCACTCCCCGACGAGCCCGGCACAGCTAACCGCTCCCCCCACACACACACACACCGCGGCTCGTGTGAACAGCGGCACGCCAAGTCCTGCACCCCGCTTCTCCGCTTTACGCCTCCTGTTCTCCTGCGGAGTGAAGGCTGTCGGAGACACGACGTCCGGGGGGG
>JAABNX020000151.1:9008882-9026296 GCA_015163995.2 Mormyrus lacerda
CCTCGGGTACCTGTCCATCAACAGACCGGCTCATCTTCCCCCCAGTCTCTATAAGCCCACTACCCCACAGTGAAAACGCAAGTTATTCCTCTCCACCTTTAACTCCCACTCAACCATTCCACTTTTCTGGAGCAGAGACGCTCCTTAGTGTGCTCAGCTGTAGCCTAATTATCAGCCACACACCCCCCACCCCCAGAGCTGAGGCTAAACGCTGCTTCTCCTTCCCCATCCTTCTTTTCAGGGCTACGCAGTGCATGACACAAGCATTTGACAAATCGAGTACCGCTACTGTAATGACATACCTTTTCCCTCATCTTTTAATCACCACTGTTAATTACTCATTAACTTCCTTCCCCTTTAGTGTGGAACTCCTAAATCTCCCACCATGCGTCTCTCAAATAAATTAAAGCACTCCTCATCTCCAACGTGCAATTTTATCTTTTCTTACGACCGCCATTTGCACAAACAGGGATATTTTTCAGTTGTTCTGGGAGGATACCAATAAATGGATTTTAATCATTACCTCCATGAAATGATGTGTGCAAATCTCTCCAGATGGAAATCATTCGGTTCGCCATAAAGGGCTTCCTGTAATTGTGCTTTACTGCAACACTAAACACAGTGCTGATGGACTCCAAAAAACTAAGATCGAGCCACACTAGCTCTGCTTCTCCACCAACCCCACCCCCATGTTTAAACCCAGAGGAGGCACTGAATTCATGCCAGAACAAAAACTAGTTGAACAGAGATTCCAATTCCCTGCTGAAAAAATATAAAACTCAGAGTATCATCACCCAGATGGATACACCTGGAAAAGACCTCGTCATGAAGAGAAGCATGGGGGCGGGGGGGGAGCTCCGAGATCCTCCTAAGCCAAGGAACCAATGATGCCAGACCAAAAAAAACAGCAACACCGGCAATACAAGAACACCAACAGTGATATATTTTTTTAAATGGCCAAGTTGAACTGATGTTCAGTGGATAATTGGAGACATTCACTGTTTGCAGTAGTGACATTTCATCAGCTCTGACCTTCATCACACAAGTTTTTTGTGTTTCCGTCTCTTTATTTCTCCTTGGGGCCCGTGATGCTATTTGGCTTGATTTGTCTCCTTGTGGTCTCTCAGCTGTAACGTGCTTCTGCCACAGACCCCGATCCTCTGAACACACAGTCCTCTAGCCTCCCCTTAGCCAGCACACCCGGCTTGCTGCCGACACGAAAATGGCCGACGGTAACTTTAAGCGCCCGTTTACCGACGACGGCCAGGCTTGTGGACGGACACAAAACGCAGAGAAAAAAAATCAAGAAATCGGACAAGCACCGTGCCAAATTCTCTTTACATTTTACCCCTCAAATTTTCAATAACTCCTCAGTTGAGAACAACCTGTTGTGTCAGCCAAAGAAACACAGTAGCAATCATCCTTGTAGAGAGAAGCATTTCAATTATGGGTTGCATTAAAAAAAAAAAAAAACCCTCACTACTGTTAAGGTTCACAAACACATCAGGTCAGCATTGACTAGTCACTCTTTAACCAACCAAACTACCAAAATCCACAAAAACCACTGGAATACCCAGGAAAACACCAGGATGTTCTGATAGGTGGCATTACACCTTTAATTTGTGGCCTTGCTCAGTAGTCCAGCAGTAAAACCAGTTTGCTGACCCTGGGATTTGAACAGGCAACCTTCTGATCACAGGCATAGTATGAGCTATACATTGTTCTGTGGTTAGTGCAGCTATATGTGGGTCAATGGCTCTGAGATGAAAGAAAAGAATCTGCTTATTTAAGGGAACGGCTCTGTCCAGACGTCCTTCCCCTTGTATCCTAAGAATGCCAGATAACAAAGTTTCATTTCAAATGCATCAAGTTTGGAAGGTTGCAAGCATAAGTCAGTGCTTATCTGCGCTCCCATAGAGACGTGACACTGTTATGGAGGCCCGTGACTGACAAGAGCAAAGGGAATTTGCGCAGGAGAGGCAGAAGCAAGAGACAGAGCAAAGTCTTTCATTAGCAATGCAGAATATTCAGCCGTAGATTAATCTGAGGTCACTATTCTCTTACTTAAGCACCGTTTAACGGGAGAGGCTGCTCCAAGAGAGCACAGGGACAAATCGATGCCGAGACGAGGACGACCGTGTTGCTGCTTCAGCTGCTCATCCTGGCGTAAATATGTTATAATACCTCTGGGTGTGGGGGGGGGGTGGATGGACAGTTGTTGCATTTCTTCAGATAATGGAAGGCAGGTCCTTCCTGGTGCTGAGGGGGTATTGTAGATCAGTCTGTGAGCATGTGTGTGTGCGTCTATAAAAGTGTAGCTCAGCCAGTGCTAAAACAGTGCTAACCCTCTATACTCACTCCCTTTGCGCGTGGGCTCCGACCCACAGGCCGAAGCCTTTCTGGTTTCTGGGCTCTTCAGAGTCACATGACACCGTAGCCATTGTGCAGTCTACCTCCTGCATATCCCGACATGGACATTGACAGCCATTAGCCAAGTATCTAAAAATCAACCTCACCACGAAGGAACCATTACGAGAAAATGACCGTCTGCCTGGTGCATATTTATCCAAATAACGAATAATTTCATGGCAGCACACCCACAAATCACTGATACCAACTCAACTGGAAGAACAAGAGACATGTCCAGTGGTCCTGCCCCTTCTCATGACACCCCGCTAATTCCGCTGTGCCACAGACTGGTGTGAACACCGGCGTGCGTGGGACCCAAGGCTCTTGCACTGAACTAGCGTCTCACATGACCAACACTGGTCTGCCCAGCCTCCTCAGACGTCATCTGCTGTGGTCTTTACCGTGAGGTCTACCAGCTTACTGCGTGGACTTCCGTGTCACTTCCTAGTGCACATTCATTTGTGCCACAGACAAGTGAAGCATTATGTGCAATTTTATCGTATTACAGAGGTTAACGGACCATAAAGCCGTCCATTCATGGAGAGCGATAGCTTGGAGACCATTCTAAAACCTAAAATGGCGCTTTGAATATAGACACAGTGTCATTACCGTTAGCTGACTGTTTCCGACAACAGCTCAGTCACATACTTAACCTTTCTGGTTCAATGTTTAAAAAAAATATTATTTATCAATTGACCTTTACTATTCCTTAGGGTTATATAATCCCAGACAATGCGATCCTGCTTTCAGTTAAAGTATCTGGGGAAAATGTTTTTCAGAACGGAATGTCAGAAGTAACACATGATAAAATGGAAGGCAAACACAAATTAATGCTCATCTCCACGGGCCTGTCAAAAGACCTTTACAACAGACGCTGTTTTAAAAAGCAACAGAAGCGTTTTTCCTATGTAGACACATTTGGACAAAAGAGAAATTTCTAAATCTTCAGTGGAGGAATTTGTCAGAATTATTTGGCGTATTCAAAAGTATGAGAGAGAATAAAAAAAAAACAAAAAAAAAAAACACATAAAAGCACAATGATTCATCGTGGAAAAAAGACATACAACTGCTGTCTTGAACCATCAAACCACATACCTTGCTAAAGATTTTATAGTAGACAAAGGTGGCATTATGCTTGTCTGGGTGGGGTGGGGTGGGGTGGGGGGTTAGTCATGTGACAGGCCTGCTCATTCAGGCCCTTTTCTTGTTACCAGTCCCGGCAAGACTGAATTCTCTCCCCTTTCAGCGATCGTACCCAGACCCTAATGCCCCACCAAGCCCTTCCAATGGGTGCATTCTGGGTTTGACCCCCCACCCCTCACTGGTTTATGTTAAAAGACCCACCATTATTTATTTGTTTTTGTTCTTCCCCACAGCCCCCCCTCATGACCCCATCCGCTGTCCCGCCCCGAGTGAGTCTTTCAGTCCCGACGCTGGCGAATCGCCCCCAGGCGCCCGGCACGTCACAGATCCTCCAGCGAGGCTCCTCTGCCGCCCCGGGTTTAAGTACCGCACCGCGTTTCAGCCCCAGAATTCCGCGGAAACCCGACGAGATCGCTAATGCGCGCGGCGATTAAGAACGACTCAAACGCTATGTTGTTCAAAAGGCTGACAGGCTGTAATTTTCCCTATTATACGCTGCCGTTTAATTGCCTGCTACCGACATCCGCTGACACATTATGAAACAATGATTTACAATTATTCGGGCCACGAGAGGCGAACAGTGACATTATAATCAGTGACACTGCGGTTCCATCGCGTGCTTAGCATCCACAGCTAAATTTAAAAATTGTCTTTGCCCCCCCCCCGCCCCAAGGAGTGTTAACCAGATTGTATTTGGCTATGATAAAATATAATATTCGAGAGGGTGGGATAACAGCGTGGGTTTGAGTTTGGGTCAGGGTTTCGTGTCAAACGCATGAAGTAGCCCTGCGGGGGCGACGATCGACCTGCAAAATGGATCAGAGGAATGCAACGGCCATCCAGCAGGAATCCCACACAGAAGCCGGAGGCAGACCTGGGTGCATGCGGCCAAAAAGCTAAGAGGCCGGCAGGGCCGCCCATATAAATGACGGACAATTAAAGGGAAACGTGCGGCGTGCGGATTTGGCCGGATCAGCTCCCACGGACGCCATTTACTTAAAAGGCCGGATTGGCCCGAATGCGCTTCCCGCTCGTAACTGTAATGCGAAACATTAATAAAACACGAACGCATTAAAATACGATGCAAAACGCAGCCCCAGCTCCTTTCGGAGAGGTGCGGATGTGAGCATGACCGCGGCCACTGCGCTAACACCTAGCTGTCCTGATATTACGGCCATGCGTTATAGCTATTAAACTCCCCATGCATAATTTACTAAGTTGTGGGCGGGGCCCTCCTCCGGGGAGGCCAGGCGCAAGGGGCCAAAATGCTGAATCCAGACCGCATTCTGAAAGTGATGGAGAGCAGCAGAAGCCCTCATTAAGGCTGTTCTGGCTGCCGTGCGGCACCTTCCAGAGGTCCCGACATGTTATGTTTTTCCATTAAATATGAAGAATATCGCAATATACATTTTTGCCCTGTCGGCAGTTTGTTTGGGGCGTCAATAGGCAGTTTTCAATGCTTTTCCGGACCAATTTACTGCCCTTCGGCCCGTTTCATTTCTTTTATTTCACCACCGAGGTAAGCTTTGTCCCCGCTGTGGTCTTCTTTGAGAAACTATGTTTTTTGGACATAAAATACTTGGGGCCGCAAGACAGCTCGTCTCTGCGAAAGAGCAGGAGAGAAGAACGTGGCACATCATAAACTGGCATACTTGGAGGGGTGTGGGGTGTACATGGTCAGGAATCCTCACCGTATATTTCAGAAAGGTCCTTTACCTCAACCACAGTGGACTGACCATCTGGCATACTCTGTATTTTCCCAGTGGCCCGACAGGTATGCATCATGGGGGACTGCAAACTCCAGGGATGAATTTTAATCCTAGTCCAGCCCTAACTTCGACTGCTCGAGGTTACAATTTTATGAACCCATAACGGTGTAGAACTGCAAGCTGCACAAGTCGCTTATGAAAGCCTGAACTCACTGAGTAAATCAAGAATTAGTTAACCTGTCTCTTGACGATACAGGATATATGGATCATAAACCCAGAAGTCTTAAGAGATGCCACCGCTGGGGCACCCCCTTCTCATCTCCTCAACACCACGCCTTATTCTCCAACAGCATGCCGTCAGCCGCTTAATACTCCAGACCAACTCGAGTCACGACGCGGACCTCATTGCTCACCACACATTACCGGATGTCAAGTCTTCTGTCAAGAGACTAGACTCACGAATGTGAGGAAAAGAAGAGATGAAGAGACAGGGCAGTCCCTCAGCAAACAAGTTTCTCGTCTGACTGGCAGGTGGGTCAAAGTTTTGGTTGGGCTATGCCCTTGATTTGCATCTGTTAATTAAATGCCACGCACAATGCGGTTTCCGAGCATCAACAACCTTTTCTTCGGTCTAAGCCAAAAACATGCCCACCCCCTGCCTGGGGGAAAATAAGGTCGGGTGCAGGCCTGTTGGCCCGATGCGCTAAGAGCTCTGCAGTCGTTTAGGTGGCGCATCAGAACCCACACCAGTGTCGCATTCAGAACCCACACCAGTGTCGCATTCAGAACCCACTCCAGTGTCGCATTCAGAACCCACTCCAGTGTCGCATGCGGGGGCCGCAAAGCGCCAGCGGTGCATTAATGAGAAAAGCACCCTCGTTTTGATCAAAAATAAAAGTGCACTTAAAGCATTCATTTTCCATCTCATAACGCAATGAAAAAATAAATACACAGCATATAACACTGGCCTGAGCTGGCCTAATTCATTAGAACGTATTTATGTTATTCTACAAAATATAAATGAAGTACTTTAATGACCACAGGAGATCAGTTATGGAGAGAAGGTATTCATGAAGAGAGGCAATTAGCATGAGCGCAGTAGTTTTCTAAATAGTCATGCAATTAAGGCGAATGGAGATGACATGTATGTAATGGCGCTCGAGCGCCCGCTAACACAGCTGCTGAATGGTAATACTCTGAGATGTGCTCCCCCATTACTGCGAGCAGCCACTTAAACACGGAGCAGATGTTAAGTCTTGTCTGTTCATCAACACAACAGACGCCTTTGATATCTTTCCCCACTTCTGTCAAGGAGACATCAGAGGCAAAGAACCAAACAAGCACGACTACATCATCTTCATGTCTGCATACAGTATGGTTAGTAAGCGTGAGAGAGGCCCTTTATGACAGAAGCGAGACGTTATGCCACTCGACGGCTCCTGTGACTCCTGTGTGCTCCGTCAGTGTGACGGTCAGCTTTGGTCGGTGTGTTTGTGTCTGTGTGTGTGTTTGTGTCTGTGTGTGTGTGTGTGTGTGTGTGTGTGTGTACTCAAGGAAGGGCTCGCGATATGGTGAGCGAGCAGGTGCATGCGCCGTGTGGCACCCCAGCCCCGGGGCCTCGGAGTGAGGCTGAACGAGAGAGGCGACTCGCTCTCACTCCCCACACCCCCATGCTGAAGAAACCATCACAATCCAGCGCTCTGCATCGAATGAGCACAAAGTAACGGCAGAGCAATACTAATACTAAAAATAATACTAACAGCAGAGGAATTCATCATAGAAAAGCAGGTTAGAGGAACCGGTTACAGTGATACCATTTTAGCAGATCACCATACCAACATGAAATCAAACCTGTCAGTTCACAGGATGGAATGGGACCTATCCTTAGTTCACCTGGCGTTGAGCACTATACTAACAATACTGCAACAACGCTACAGTGAAGGTAGGCGAGTGGTTAGCCAGGACCTACGAGTATCTCCCCATTACAAACCCAACATCATCTTACTCATTTTGCTGCCCAGTAAGCCAGACTTACTGTATTCACTGTATTAAGGAATAATGACAGAGATTGGTGTTCCATCACTCAGCTCGTAACCTTGTTCTAAATTCCCACCTCCTCCTCTCCTTGTGCTCATCCTGTAAAGGTCCGTCTTCCGGCGACATCACAGCACTCACCCACAGACATGGCACTTGTACTCCCGCATGCCCAGGTGCCTCTTTACGTGGTTGCGGGCGTCTCCAAGCTGAGCGGTGGCAAAGTTGCAGATCTTGCACTTGAAAGGCTTCGATCCTGATGAAAATTAAATATTAACTGGTGTGAGGCAAACCAATACCCCAGCGTAATCATGGGTGTACTTGAAACCGCTACTCCAGCACAGTCATAGATATACCATACAGAAATCACCATTTTGGGGCAAACACGTCTGATTTAATGTGAAATGTGCAACATGTTGGCCTATTGAGAAACGTCGGTAACTCCCACTGGATCTTATAGCCGACAAACTCTGCTTTCTTCACACAAACTGGTCTCCTCTTAATTCGAGAGCAGTCAGGGAAAATCAGGGGACAGTGAGAAACCCGGGTGTGCTCCTTCTACCTCCAAGCGAGGCCAGGTGAGAAGTGTAAATCAATCCCCTACGTTCACTGGTCACTCCATCATCAAAGCGCTAATCACCTAGCTTGGGTTTGAGAGGAGGTTTACTCCTAATTATTGTCATTAATAAATTGAGGAGGAGTGGGGAGGGGAGGGTCATAAGTGTCCGGATGAAGGAGTATGTGGTCTAGAGCATCATCCATCAACATTGCTCAGCTCACTCCCAGGGTCGTTAGTGGGCCACGGGCATCTAAGAAACTAGGTATGTAGTTAAGAGGGAGGAGGCAGTCATCAGAACTGCCCACCTGGGCCTGGACTTCCGTAAGGCCACAGTGTGCGGGGCTGGTAATCAATAATCAATGAATAACCCAACACCTAGATGCAAACAGAAATAATGCCATTTTTATTTTAACTCAGCGGCATCCCCTAGTGTGCAGAAGAAACCTTGTCAGCAAAAACTAGACTAGGTGCAATAATCTAAGGACACACTGCAGCATTCACTCGCTACAAACTAAGAGTCAACTAGCAACATGTTGGAAGGCTAGAGAAACAACAAAGACTGAAAGGTGACAAGGTGATAAACAGAGGCAAAATTGGTGGGGGGGGGGTTCAGGTCAAAGCAAAAAAAGGGAGACCTTAGAGCATACTCCCCCCTCCTCCTACCACGCAGCCAAGCACAGGGGTCAGCAAGCAGGGGCATTGTGAAGAATGTTCAATCTATTAACCGTCACACATCATGTGAAATTCACTCTGCCGCTCTGGTAAAATGAGTTCTGTGTGACGGAAGTTGACCATTAACAGTGTCATGTTAAATTAACACCAGTGACCAAACTGGAGGTGACACTGGGAAAGACTGCCTCGTTTCATAAAACATTCCTCTTCGTTTTCTGAAAAGAAAAGGTGTCCGGTGTGTTCTGTCTATCCCTCATCCCCCTGTGCCCTGAAGTCAACACCCAACCTAACAGAGGACTGAGTGGAAAAAAATGCAAGGTGACCCAAGACAAAGAAGTAGACTAAACAAGCCCTGTGGATCCATGAGGAATCCTAAAACCCCAAAGGTGACAAAGAGCTTTGTATTAAAACCTACATTATCCCCACGTTAGAACACATTTAATTTACATTTAATGTGTTAGACGGATGATTTTGTCTGAAGTGTATATGAACAGATACTTGACCTGGTTTAGGGGTAAAGCGGCAGGTTGAGGTATCGGCGCCGATCCAGACCTATTTGACTAATCGGGTATCGGCCATGCGTGACCGATCCACATCCTATACTTACTTATTTAGTTTTTGGCAATCTCTAAAAAGATAGATTTAACACGAAATAGGAGCTATTTGTACAATCAAATCCCACGACAGCTCTCTCCCATTTTACATGTATTTTTTTGCGGCACTCAAATGGAACGCTGATGCTGCCCCTCACTCTTTTTTGCTACTCATTGGTTGTGAGTACAGTGACTTCCACCTGCTCTGACGTCATGCGCATACCCCTCGCAGTACGAGGAGCTCAGACGTGACTTTGAGAGGTGGGAATAGCGTTTAATGGACAAACCCACTTAAAGCACACACAACTGCAAGACAAAAAAAAAAAAACACAATGGACGATTTGAGAGTCGCTAACTTGGACTGATTTGCAAACTCGCCGCAGATACAAGAGGGGCTGCCATCACAACAAAATGTAACTGAGCTGACTCCAAAGGGAGAAAAATTATGCTCAAATTTTAAGCATTCGCCACTTGTGTATACTTTCATATTCATATTGAACTGCAAATGCTTCAAAAACGCTTAAAACAAGACGTACAGACGAGGTGGAACAGCACGTTATGTATATTTGTAGTAGTCTAATTAAATATTTTTTGTCATACAATTTTTCCCTATCTGTATTTATGGCATGGCTGGACATGGTTGGTCACCATTAGTGCTGTTTTGGCCAATTGAGCTTGTTGAATTGGTGTCGAAAAACCGAGCTCCCTGAATGGGCTGTATGTCAATCGTCGCCTCGAGTCTAGAATTTTTACAATTGACGACAGCCAATGGCAACAAACATTGGTCGACGGGAGCTGACCGTTCATTGGTCAGTGCTAGTCTTTTGCTTTTGGTTTGGTGTGTACCAAGCTTAACACAGTGTGCAAAGACATCACATGATCCATTTAGCTTCCATCTGTTTGATGTGTACTTCATGCTAGGGAGACAGGGCAGTGTGTCACCTGAGATCAGCAGGTGGAATGTGGTTTTGCCAGTTTGTGCATGTAACACATCCATTCGAGCCTCAAGAATTTAGGTCACAACGTTTGTGAGGCATCAGTATCAAACGAAGAAGACCATGATAAGACCCCAAGGACCAAGCAGGCCTTGTGCTCATGCTGTTTTTCTGCCACATACACGTTAAAACCCAATATAAAAATGGAGCCCACTGGCCAGAATGATGCAGGTTCCAACCCTGGGCTTGGGCCCTTTCAGAATCACCAAGTATAAAAGGACAGGCAGCCAAATAAATGGGAAAATATAACCCTATAATGTACACCTGCGCTAAGTCATGCCTGCTAAGCAGCTAATTAATGAGAAAAATGTTATGAATATTTAAATATATATTTTTCAAAGTTTCTTTTTTTTAATCTTCACAGAAGTAAATTTACCACTTACTCTGCTGGATGTTCTCCAATCGTTCCTGCAATCAGTACGGACCCGCTTTGCATCGTAAACAGCAAAATTAATCTTAACGGATTAAGAATGATCAGTCCTCCACACACAGGGGAAATTAGGATCTGAAGAGCCTGCATTGATTATTTTAAAGAATTAGCCAAACTCTGTTTTGGATTTCACATGCTTTTAGTGAGCTTTAACACATCCAACAAGAGTTATTGACTGTAATTACAAGAGAATCCAGGTAATGGACACATTAATTCAAAACAGCATGCCTGTCCAGACACAGGGAAAGTGAGCCTCATCTACACCAAGCTCTCAAACTCTCTTGCTTTGAATGTAGGGAGTCTGGCCTGCATTCAGTGTATTAAGATGGACCTGCGAAAGGTCTTGTTGGGGATGTGGTGATGAGTACCAAACAGACCTGTCGCTGTCTGGACAGAAGCTACCAAGGGGGATTGGGGTGATGATGGAGGTCGAGGCTTTAACGTTTCATCTGAGCACCAGGTAATGAACAGTCAGTCAATATTTACACGCCGTGTCTTCCACCCATGCTAGTTTCCACAGAGGAATATAACAGTCCAAAGCTGGTGAATTTTTGTCAGAGTAAACCAATATCAGGCTTCTGAGGTACTTTAAATGTGATCTATAAAATTGCATGGAACAATGGCATAATCAAGACTATCTAAAACACTCCACAACATTGAAAAAAATATTTAATTTAAAGAATAAATAATTAAGGTGGGACAGAGACATACCTGTATGCGTGCGAACATGCGCCAGAAAGGCCATAGAGTTGCTGCTCTTGCACACCTTCCCGCAATACTTGCACACGTTGCCCTGGTTCTCCTCACGCTCCTTGTTGATCTGCTCGGTGTCCTCCAAGACATACTTGTTGACCTCACGCAGCAGCTCCTCATGCTTTTCCTTGATGTGCATGAAGAGGTCCTGCTCTGTCTCAAAGGGCTCCGTGCACTTGACACATTTGAAGGAGGCTCCACCTTCGGGCAACTCCTCGATGCTGGCTTGCTCGTTGCGCAGGTGGGCAGCGCTAGTCAAGTGCTGGTGCAGGTTGCTCTCGGTGTAAAAGGACTTGCCGCATAGAAGACAGTGGAAGTGCTTCTCCTTTGACGGGTGCTTCATGGCTATGTGAACATTCAGGCCGCTCAGGCCATCAGCCAGGAAGCCACAGTCCTCACAGCGGATCCGTGAGCTTGTGGATCCCTTGGACCTTAGACCACTATTTTTCTTGCCACTCAGAGGACTTGAATTGGCAGCAGAGTTACCAGCAGATGATGTCCTCGTAGCAATGGTTCCATCCTGCCCAGAGGGCTCCAGTTCCAGAAAGGCTTTTGCAGAAACAATGGATGCATCAAAAGGAACAGCCCTTACTAGCTGCTTGACAGATAAAGAACCATCTTCTCTTCTGTCAGCATAGTCTGGATCTGCATCTGACAGACTCTCCACCAAGCAGTCATCCTCGGTTTCTGTTCCTCCCTCTTGGAGGTCATCTTCAGGGAGTTCCTCTGACTCTAGAGCAGAATCTTCCACTGGTTCTCCAGCAGGTTTAGTCAATGGAATGTCCTTTAATGGTGTTGGGCTTTCTTCATGGCTCAGCTCAACATCTTTAGAATTCCCATCTAAGGCTGCATGTCCTTCATTTTTCATAGTTTCCTTAAGGTTTTCTTGACTATTTACAGCCTTCTCACTCACAACAGCATCTATATTGTATGGTTCTGCTGATCCAGTTGCTTCTCTAACAACATTTGGGACAGAGGCAACATTTTCTGACATTTCACCACTCTGACATTTTCCAGCATTTTTGTTTTGGTCTGACACAGTTTCGTCCACCTGAGAACTCTCTGTAAAAGCGATATAGTTGCTCTCCAGTTTGGGCTCTCCTTCAGTCTCTGCTTCTTTGCTTGCCTGGCTCAGCACGCTCTCATTCTTCCTCAGAGACTCCAGGTAGGACTGGCTCTTCTGCTTGTGCTTCTCAGTCGTGGCGTGTCGTGTCATTTCCCGGCGAGTGACCGCATAGTAACTGCAGGCCTTACAGACAAACTCAAAGTCCTTGGTGTGCTTCCGCTTTATGTGGAGGTCCAGAGATGGCAAAGAATGAGCAACAAAATCACAGTGAGCGCAAGAGTTGACAGAGTCGTATTTGCTTTTTTTCTGAGCTGAGCCATCCAGTTCCTGACATGCATTCCCTAGGACAGACACCCCCTGTCCACACTCAGATTCTTGTCCATCCTCAGAATGAGAGAGTTGCCCACTAGCTATTGCTGCCTCATCCAAAGACCCCTGTGTGGTTTGCATGGCTTCTCCTTCACCGGGACAATCCCCAGAAGTCTTTGCTCGGGATGGCTGTCCATTGTTCAGAACTTCTACCACACTGCTTGGATCTACCTGATTATCATCTGGATTATCAGCGTTAGCTTCCTCCATTCGCTTCATGTGCTTCTTGGTGGCACAGTGCCGATCCATGTCACCTTTGGTTACACAATAGTAGCTGCATAACTTGCAGCCAAAGCTATACTGGTGGCTATGCCTCCGCCGGATGTGGACACTAAGATTGGTAGCATTGGAGGCTATCAGCCCACAATAGTCACAAGTTGTAACAGTGGACCCCTTTGGCCGACCTCGTCTCTTTTTAGGCAGGCTTGTCTGATGAATAACTTCTGTACTTCCCTCAGCACCTGTGGCTTCATTGGGTTGCCCATCAAGGTTGTCTTCATCGTTCGTCAGGTCCTTGCTGGTATCTGGGATCTCATTGGGAGGTGGTTGAATTTCTGACAACTTCAAGCATACTTTTTCCACGCACTCCTCAAAAGATGCTCCAAGGTTCTCTCTCCTGGCTGACTGCTGGTGTTTCTTCCTGGCAAGATGTTTCTCCATGCCCTCTGAAGTAGATGCATAGTAACCACAGGGCTTGCAATGAAAGCGGATCTCCTTGGAGTGCTTCAGCCTCTCGTGCCTCAGCAGAAGAGTGGAGGAGTATGTTTTGTATGCACAGGCCTTGCACTGCAGCTGCACCCTGGCATTCGCTGAGCGTTTCAGCAGCTGGGCAGCAGCCAGGCGAGTAGCACTAGATTTGGAACCCTCGCCATGAGCGTGAAACTCAATCTCATGAACGTTCTGCTGCTTGGCGCTACTGGCCACTAGTGCCAGGGCACCCTGTGGCCCAGTCTTTTCCGAAACCAATCTCTTGTGCCTGATGCTGCAGCAGTGTTTTTCATATTCACACTTTGTTGCACAAGAGTACAAACAAACTTTGCAAAGGAAGTTGCTTTCTTTAGCATGCTGCCTTTTAACGTGAATTGCCAGGCTAGGTCTGTCTGGAAATAGCTGTCCACAGTAGCTACAGGCGTTCTGAGTCTTAGATTTTAACCCTCTTTTAACAACTTTGTTGTGAACCTGTTGTTGTGCCATAGGTACTGTGGGTGCTTCTTTCCCTGCTTGAATGCTACCGGGTGTGCCACCTGCCACATCAACATCACCACTTTGCTCAGTAGGGTCAACGTCAATTTCAGAGTCTGTTGCTGCCTTCAAGCTTTTGGCAAGACCCTGCTTTCTCTTTTGGCTACCTTCGTCGGAGGCTTTGATGCTTTTCAACTCATCCGTGGTTTTGTTCTCCGCTTCTTTTCCCACGTGTGTCTTCTCTGCATTATCATCAACCATTTGTAACAGCATGTGAGTTGGACTGACCCTGTTATCCGGCTCACTTTTGTTATTACGGCCCACCTTTGTCCCAAGAGCAGGACTGGGCCCCTCAGGTCCACAGTCTGTTTTGGACCCTGCGAGTGGTAGGTCATCACGATCGTTATGGTGGCTCTCCCAGAGGGCCGGCACACTGTTTTTGCTCAACTCAGTCGCATTTTTCTCTGCCTCCGTCTCCCCACTGAGACTTTCTTGATGGGTCTCTTTCACATGCCTGTCTATCTGGTTAGTACTATTTGCCTTAAAGCAGCACTGTTGGCTACTTTCATTGTTGCTGGAATGCAAAGATACAGCGCCTGGGATGTGGCCTTCCTGTTCAGTGTTTTGATTTGCTTTTCCTCTCCTACTGCCATCGCCCCTAAGGCCAGCCCCCTTACGAGAGTGTTTTCTCGTGGTGTGCACTTTCAAAGCTGTAGGGGTTTTAGCCACAAAATCACAAACAGTGCACTCACAGCTGCAGTCCGATGTGGAGCCACCATGGGGCTGCTGCCCTTCTTTTGCAGTCGCTGTTGCTTCCACCGCTGGTGCTGGGCAAGGCTCATCCGGGGTCTTGTCTTCACCAGTGGCGTTGTTAGTCCTGGCCCGTTTAGCCTCATAACGCACATCACATCCCTGTTTGACACTTGAGCCATTTCCTTCATCTTCATGTACCACTTTGTCCTCAACTACTTCCTTTCCTGACCTTAACTTTCGTTTATTCTTTGAGTTATCCATTTCATTGTTTAACTGATTTCCAATATTCAGATGAATGAAATCATAGTTTTCTTGTCCTTCATCTGTTAAAACAAAAGAGTTCATTTTAAACATTCTCAAATTTTTCCATAAGATTCATAGACTTCATATTTACCTTGCCTTCTAGAAAAAATTACAAAAAAGTAACAGCATACAAATCCTTGAAGTCACTGCTATTACACTTGTTTAGCAGTTGTTTGTCCAAAACAAAAGTACATGTGAGGCAAGTGGCACATTACAAACATTACAAACTTTTGGTGAGCAAAAGTGCAGCTAGGCAGAGCTTCCAATGAAAACCCAGGTATGAGTGTTTGCAGAACTGGAGCAAGTGTTACACAACGTCTTCCGACAAAGCAAGAACCAACATGATCATCTGTCACCATCTAGTGGACTAGTTTGACAATATGGAGAAATCAAATGAAGATGGAGGTGATGAAAATGACTCAGAAAGGTTAACTGATATAAGGACCAAGTCATACAGAGGTAAAATTGAAAGATAAAAGCTTTACACAGGTGTCCATTTTAGACAACTAAAAACAGGGCCACATTCAGTAGTGTCATAAAATTCTATTAATGATATTTTCACCGGGGGAGGAAAATTGGCACATAAATTACACTGGGCTGATTAAGCGGGGGTGTGTCACAAGGAACACATAATATTAACCAATGACTCCTTCCTGGCAGGGAAGCCGCATTCGTTAACTGTTTAAATGGCGCAAATGAAACAGGGACCATGGGGGTCTGGATGGTTCCATGACATGGGAGGTGGAAAACAATATCAAAAAAACGTATTATGTCAACAGACTAATGAGCAACATTATTGCTTATAAACACACATGCACTGTAAAGTAAGGAAAGTTTAATCAAAATCTTGACCCAGTTACTAAATGATGAAGCGGCATCATTTGTGAAAATAACATGCAGGGGCCACCTTAAAGGTATCAACGAATACCTTCAACCAAGCTCTTACTTTCAAGGTAGAGGGCAAAAACTAAAACGTGAAACACAAAGATTAGCATTTGTGGTTACAGTTAAATACTGTATCAGTCAATATCAAAAGAGCATGAAGTAACTGGTGTCCTGTTGCAACTGCGGGAATGATATTCAACAACTTTACTCGTCCCTGCCTTTGAAATCAAAATCATTATTACAGTATTTGAAAAATTAATGCTAAACTTTTATATTTTATATGAGAATGGGAATGAGGAATACCCATGGTAAAATAACGCCAATAACGGCACAAACTAACAACAGCAAGTGTGCCTGAGTGTGTTGATCATCGTTCACAAAAACAGGACCAGCCATTATGTTCAAATGACCAGGACTTGGCTGCTTCAGACATTGTACTAGGAGAGAAGCCAAGAAAATATCCGAGACAAATGTTCTACAGGGTTCTGCTAATCTTCAGACAAATTTAGAGCAATTGACAAGAAGGCAGCTGTTTAAAAGGAGAGCACACTTATTAGTTACAGGCTTCTTGTATTTTATCCCAGAAATCAATAGAGATGGGAATAGCACAGATGGAGTGGAAAATCTCAAGTAACACTAATCCATAGAAGAGCAGCACAGAAACAATCCCTCACCCTATACATCAATTACCCTAAGTTCTATTAAAAGGTAAAGTTACAGAGACAGTAATTCATTACAAAGTAGCAGGATACCTGTGGACCGATGCGATTCAAACAAGACAGTCAATGCAAATTCAGAAAAGAGAAATCCCTCCTAAATACAAATATGAACCTGCTGGATTTAATTATATGCGATGGCAGTTTGACAGCAAGAAAACCTACATCCATCCATCTTCTATGTTCCGTTTTCCATACAAGATGACAGCAAGCCCGGAGTCTATACCCAGGAATACAGGGCATAACACAGGGAACGCCATAGGCAGGACTCCTGTCCACTGCCGGGCACAGACACACAAAATCACACTCTGCGGGAAATATAAAGGACACAACGATTTGGACTTCAGATCCTCATGGGTACATAATGGGCTTGCAAACAGAAAGTGGTCTGTCACTTTAAGAGGTACATCCTTCAGAGATAGCAATCAATGCAGCATAGGGCCCTCATTAGGACTCTCACTAATGCGCAGCCTTCATGTACACACAGCCACACCCAATAACCTGGCTAATCAGCAGAAAACACTAAAATAAGTGGTGTCGCTTAGAGAGCCGAGGCAACAGACAAAAGGCAACAAATAAATTTAAAAGAGAGTAAATACAAGGCAACTGAGCTGAGGGACCAAAGATGTGCAGTACAGGCACTATGTGGGGGATTCGACGATGATGGTAACCTCCTGGTACAATGCCTTGGGCCCTCACCTTCAAGTCTATAAAGCCTATTTTTACAGGATGAAAAGCCCCTTCTCATCTGTCCACAAAAGCTCTTATGTCAAAATGCTCTGAGCTATCCCCGGCAGCGGGGCACCAACGGAGCTCATCAGTCCTGAAATATCTCTCTCTCTC
>JAABNX020000151.1:9026396-9045644 GCA_015163995.2 Mormyrus lacerda
ATGTCAAAATGCTCTGAGCTATCCCCGGCAGCGGGGCACCAACGGAGCTCATCAGTCCTGAAATATCTCTCTCTCTCACACACACACACACACACACACACACACACACACACACACACACACAGCAGCAGCACTGCCACAGTCTCTAACCATCAGCTAAAAGTACATACCTTTAGCGTTAACCCTTACACACAGTTATCCTCCGCCTTCTACACAAGGTGACTGAACACTTTCAGAAGGAGGGGTTGAAGACAGATCCCATCCGCGATACAAACACAAATTGGGAGACACCCAGCTCTAAGGTCAAACACATCACACCCACCTCATATGATTTTAAAAACACTATCCATGCATCTTTCATAACCAGCTACCCAGTATAAGGTCATGATGAACCCAATCAGAAGCACAGAGACAATTATTTCAGCAATTTTCTTTGACCCATCTTGAAAACTTGAGACTTTTAGTACTTATGACTTCTCAAGACCATTAAACTGCACAAAATCATTTTATTTATTTGCTTCTTTATTGTTGGGGGGGCATATTTCTCAGACTGCTGAAAATGCACATCAGAAGACATTTTTTTTTTATTTTCAGCTGACAAGCCCTCATGGCTCCTAAAGCAACAAGCCCAGCTTGTGACACCAGAGAAGGACAGAACACCAGTGCAGAGCCAGTGATGTCACCACCCAGTACCACATTGGGAACGCAATGTCACATGTGGGAGTAAAACAGTTTGAGGACTATTTACCTAAAATAAAAACAGCTTCACAGCAGTAGAAATATGCCATGTGTAAAAGCTCATCAGCATAGTAGCTGTTTAACTGCAAGCCATCTGGTATATAACCGTAATTAAGGTTTTTATTTATCATTTATTTCACAAGAAGTGTGGGCAATGTCTTTAATAATAATTGTTCCAATGAAAAGGAAGCGAAGGATTTCAGGCTAGGCACTCTGGGGCTCCCACGAACATGAAGGATTCCAAAAAAGCGGAGATGACTCGGTCCCCCGCAAATACTTACAGCTGAGCGACAGTCGGTTAGTTATTTAAATTGCATACATTTTATTCATATTAGTAATCAACATTCAGCGTATAAAAAAAAAAAAAAAAACATACGTTTAGTTTACAATAATTACAGATAACGCAGACTGCATTTCGTTGTGCCAGAAATGAAGGACAACAAAGGCAGTCTGCCGTTTCCTGCACTTCAATCTGTAAATGAGTCCATCCTACATTGTCCTGTGGACGTATTCATCGTTTGCTATTACTTACTAGTCTAAAGGAAGCACACGTGGAAAATTTCACTGTACTATGCGTTGCCTGACATACTTCGTTAATTATATAGTCCTTATCTGGCATATTTGAAGTAAAATGCTCCACGTTGCATAACAACTCGAGCAATATATCAACAAACATTTTGTACACTAACGTTATACATACACCTTGGGTAATTACGAACTCTCATTAGGTATTTGCCCACGCAGCTAAAACGGCCCCGTGTTATGAAATGTCCCAGGAAAGTAACCATCCACGGGCATGGGGTGATCTGACAGCACATCCCAGTCTGAAAAGTTCCCACGGCACAGCTGCGAGATTACTTTTGGATATTAATTACATACAAAACAAGGCAACCCCAGTATGAGCTGGGCTAAACTTATTAAATCGTTTTATTCCGGGGGAAGCAGCTCCGTGTTTTGCCCTTATAGTCCCGTGAGCCGTTTCGGGTTTAACGTCTTAGCAGCCGGCCGGCTTCTACTGCGCGGCGGCGGCGCCGACGGACACCGCAAAGGATCCGTCGCGGTTGTCGGACGCGTAACGACCTGTCATTTCCATTACTCGCCCCGCCATTTCGGGAACAGCATAAGGCGACAGTCAGAGCGGGAGTAAAAAAAAAGGAACTCCGCGGGAACATGAGAAGCGCAACGCAAGGAAGACGGGCTAGCAGGCTAAGGGCTGTGCTAGCCCGCTACTACTGCAGGCTAGCCATTTTTTGAGACCGTGTACAACTTCGCTGTCAGAATGCTCACTTAAATGGAGAATGATTAAATTAATTCACCTTTTTGATAAAAATGCGCAGCTTAAGCGCCAGGTTAACATACAATATTAGCATTCCGTTAACTCCCTAGTTATCTCGTTTTTAGGCACTTCCCCAACTTCGAATGGTTGCCGAGACTCAAAATTAAAGATGTGCCAGACGGCCAATCAGGAACGAGAATTACCGTCGGTGTCCAATGATCTCGCAAGGAGGGCGGGCCCGATGGGCTCAAAGCTCAGAAAACGACGGCAGCACAGAGGCCCAAAAAGCCTGCCAAATGCGACCTCGGAAATATGCGGTTTAATGAACCGAATTATTGGATCGAAGAAAACCTAAACAGCAGTGCATCTCTGGAAACGTCGGCACGTGTTTAGAGTGTGGTTATATGTGCAAAATGTTAAGCCTTACCCGAAAATACGCGAGTGTTTTCTCCGTCCGCTCTTTATGGGCTTAGTCACTAGTGGCGCACCGTAGAATGAGCTGTACGTCACACGCTCAGCTGGCGCTCGTGCTATCCTGGCTCTCGCGGCGTGGTTTATCAGCAGGGGTGTGAGGGTTTGCATCGTCCCTCCTGCAGAGAGGTGCTCCCAGGAACAGAAACTTATCACCTTTGCCTCTAAATACCTTGCATTCCGTGCCGTATTATTGCATTGCTACCAATGATTGCGTCTAAATGTTTGTTTTCCACTTCCGGTTCGCAGGTATGCCCAAGCAACTTCATTTTCGTTATCCCAAGCAGAACAGGGCACAGTTTCCCGGGGCCTGTGTTACGAAGCCGGATTTCTTGCTTAGCCGGGTAATTTGTTGGATTTGGTTCCCCAGTGTAGACTTAAATCTTAATCCAGTTACATTTAGCTAGGCTACTTTAAATTCGACAGGCTATCCTGCTAAACATGAAATCCTGCCTTGATACAGACGGGATGCAGGGGGCTGGAGTCTGTCCTAAGGAGCACAGTGTATAACTCTGGGGTATATCCTGGACAGGATGCCCGTCCATCGCTGGACACACAAACACACACGCGTACACTCTGGGTAACATGCAGATGACGAATATCACCTAACTGCATGAAGGTGCAACTTAGTTTACGTGGGGATTCAATCATGGTAGAAAATGCTAAAGTCTGTAATAATACACTGCAACGAAAGGCTAGAAGTGATTAAGGGTTTACTGAATTTTAAAAAGGAACAATTATGCACTGGCGCTTAAAGTACAACCGCAGGATTTGGGCCTTTTGTCAATATAAATCAATCTGGAAACAAATCTTCAATAAGCTTTAACGATTCTGTGTTCCTTCGGTTAGATGAGGAGAAATATTTGTACACAAAACTGTTCATTTTGACGCCGAAGTTCATTGCGAAGTGGAACATTGTTGATGTGCAGTGATAAACTCCTGTTAATGCACAGCAGGTTCGTAAACAGTCATTAGTCCAATTTATGAAGTTGCATGGCGCGTGTTAATTGTTGCATTGAAATATAGTTGTATGCACCAGAATGTCCTGGGACCAATGAACTCAATCTAAAATAGGGATCTCTTAAGAATATGAAAAAAATACGTGACAATATCCGAAATGACAAGAAACCAATTGCTTGTAATAAATCGTATTATTGCACGTGACGTTTTCTGTTTTTTTCTTTTTGCTGTATTAAATTTATGAACACTGATGTGTCAATAGATTGTTGAGTGAGAGCTATAATTGTTTGCTTTAGAAAACGTTTGATAATCCATCATATACATTGTTTGAAGGAATTAGTTCAATTTTCATTTCTGATACAAGTACACCATTCATCTCATTTCTTATCGTGGTTTTCAGCATTTGTGCGACTTGCCGAGAAAAACTCCTAAATATGATTTATTTTTATTTTTGTAACTTTGAGGTTGACAAATTTCAAATGACAAATAAATAATATTAAATCCACACTTTTCTCGTCACAGCTGAATCTACAAAATATGCAACATAATCTAATTGAAGATAGACGGGCGGTCCAGCAGATGCGTAAATGCGCTTCCTGAACAAGACACAAGGTGGAGCCAAAGGAAAGGCAATCTTTATTTAAGACCCGAAGGAGTCATATATTACGCTGAATTTCGGGAAGGCTTTTGTGAAGCATGGACAGTTCGTGAAAATAGGCCACAAAAAGCTTTGTCCCTTGAATGAAGTTGTACCTGAGAAGAGAAGATATGAGTTTGACGATTTGAAACCTCAGATTATAATTTAAATTACCGTTAGGAGGCTATGAATTTTGTGTAAATTAGTACAGCTATGAACTCCTCGGAGAACTCCATTCTATGCCTGTGAATCGTCCATTAATTCTATATAACGGGACACCTTGTTGGGCGTTATCCCTTCTCAGTGTGAGAATCACAAGGTGTGGCATGTGAACTGGTTGAAAAGCATGTGTTTCGCGGCCAATGTGTGACATTTTACAGATAGATAGAACAACATATTAATGTAGCGTCTTTAGTTAAAAGGGACAGAGTGACTGTTCCACCCCTACCTGCTGATCTTCTCGTTCTGAGAGTGCTCTCCGTCATCATGGCCACCAATGGGCAGCATCATCACGCTTTTCCCAGTGACTTTGTGGAAGTTGTGAGCAATGGGAATCGTGGATCCCTCTCTGATCAGCTCTGGCTCCACTCCAAACACTAACAAGACAGGTTTTTTGGAAATATAAATAAGCAAAACAGTGGGTAAGAAGTGTGTTTGTGATAAAAAAAAAAAAAACATTAGTCATATGCTGCTTTGCACACAAACAGGGAATATCTTAATCATGTGCCGTGATAGTTACTGCTTGTGACAAGAAGATGACCTGAAAGATGAGTCCTGACTGTATTTTCTGTTCCATTTGCACAATAACAGCTAGTGCTTGGGGACCCGGAATCCCAGGAGGATGCTAACACAAGCACAGGCAGAGCTCATCACCATGACAGCGAAACGCACCCACTTCAACTGCCCTCCGCCCAGCCACATATTGCGGGTCCTTCAGGTCAGCCAGCCATGGCCTGGCCCCCACACTAGAGGTCACTCTCAACCTGTTCGGACTGTTTAACTGGGCAAACACTCCATGCAGGTGTTCCTTGACCTAGAAAACAAGTTACTGGTACCAGACCAATGACACACAGGGGTGCTGGAGTCAGAGGGACGACCCACACCTGCCTTTCCACCACCACGGGCTCCATGTGTGGCACTAAGCGGATTGAGAACTTCCCAACAACCTGCTTGGGAATGACAGTCTGCGACCCCTGAATGGAGAAAGCGCCCTCGATCCCGTGGATGGAGAGAGACGGGTAGCGCCATCTAGCCATCAGCACCCCCTCCTGGAGACGAAGGGGAAGGAGACGTTAAGGCTGAAATGATCAAGTCCCATGATGCAGCCTCCGTGACGAGGGCAGTGGGGGGGGGGGGGGGGGTGTACCTTGCTGTCTTGCAGGAATCGTTGCACCCCAATCTCCTTTTTCATTTCTTCCAGGTCAAAGTGGATGCCCTCATATAACTTCCTCTCCTCCTTGGTCACGGGGGTCACCATCTCATTCAGACCAGGAACCAGGATCTTCCCCGTGTGACCCAACAGGCTGTCTGTGTCAGGGGGGAGGTGTGACAGTCATGCAAAGGCCCTGGGGTGATGTGTGGTTTCAGCGGTTAGGATGACGTGCATCTGATCTTCAGGCTTCTGGTTCAAATCCCCGGCTGGGCCGACTGAGCCCTTGAGCAAGGCCCTTAACCTTAATTCAGGGCAAAGGCTGACCCTTTGAAGCTGATATAGCCACGCTCCTCTGCACCATTTTGTTAATTCCCTTCTCTCATGACGACCTTAAAGCCGGCAGCTTTATTTTGATATTACCTCATGATGGGGGTTTCAGACACCTTTGGGGGAGGGGGGGGTGGTCTTGCTCACCGAGTAGAGCGATCAGGTCCATCATGGGCTCATGCACTGATCCCCCAAACACCCCTGAGTGCAGATCAGTCTTTGGACCCTCGACCTGCAACACAATGAGGTCGAGGTTCACCGAAGTTAAACTACATGGTGGAAGGTCATGAAGAAAGGAAGAAGATGGCATGCGACAGCGATACCTACACCAAACAAATAACGCTCTAGCATATGGTTTGCTATGTATTCAATGACCAAGATTATCTTCTGTATGGTTACTTATATTCTGACTATTCAGCCTTCCAACTCAAGGGTTCTTCCCTCTAGGATCTGGACTTGTTGGTGAGCAGACCCCCATGACATCTTCTGGCCACCGTACCTCCACAAAGAAGTAGCTGCTGCCCCGGGTCCCATAGGTGAGGGCAGGCCTCCTGGTCACCCACACGTTGTCAGAGATGATGATGTAGTCCACGTCAGAGAAGAAGCTCTCTTTGCACCTCATAGTCAGCTCCTCCAGGCCATCGGATCCCACCTCTTCCAGCCCCTCGATGATCAGCTTTATGTTCACTGGCAGTTCCTGAAAAAAACATTTGCTGGTCTTGTAGAAGGTCTGAGGAACAGTGCTGTGGTTGCTTTGGGACAGGAATGTATGAGAAAAGACACTTACCAAAGCCCCTTACCAAACATATTTCTTTTATTCAGTCTTTAACCCATCAAACTTGTTATGAACACTTCTTATTGGTTGTTGGGTACATCACTATGGGAACAAACCTGACTGGTGGCTTGGTAGGTCTCTATGGCATGGAGCCAGGCTAGTACTGGCCCCTTGTTGTCTGTGGCTCCTCTGCCATACAGGTTACCTAGGCAACAGGAAAGGACACAATGTCACAGAGGAACACCCCTCAACGTTTCTGAATCAGTGCTCATAGGGGGTGGAGGGGCACACCATCGAGCTCAGTCAGCGTGTACGGGTCCGTGTCCCAGCCATCTTCCTTCTTGGCAGGCTGGACGTCCACATGGCCATAGATACAGAGGGTGGCTTTTTCCGGGTCCATGTGAAATTGGGCTAGGATGACGGGTGGCCTTCTTACAGACTGCCCATCTGGAAGCTTCCACAGTAAGGTGGAGAGAGGGGCGGGGCACTGTAAACCAGGGAAGGATCTACGTCCTGCCTGAACCCACTCGCTAGTGTAATTATCTAGCTATTAACAAAATTACTTAAAACATTCATAGTACAGTACTTCACAATCAAGATTATGAAAAACATTTGGATTAACACTTCACTTAAGGCCATGATTTTAGTCATAATTTATAAACATTCATAATGCTTTATAATGCATTCATAAAGCATTATAAACATGGCAATAAGTGTAAAAATCATAACACTTATGAGGTTCTCATCTATAATGCACTATAGATTCCTTTATAATGCAGTATAAGACATCATTATACTATTATAATACATTATGAAGGTATCCATAGTATATAATAGATGGAAGCTTCATAGAGCATTCATAAAGCATAATGCACATAGTTATAATGTGTTATGCCTATTGAGAAATGTTTATAACCATGTTTATAATGCTTTATGAATGCTTTATTATTTGTTACAAAGGTGTTTATAAGTTGCTTCGTTAATTTGCTAGAAAATCTTCTGAGTGACATATCTCTCTGTATCGGACACCACGGCCATTTTACCTGCTGAGCGCCAATGTCCGCGCACTCCACGATGCCCCCCACGGCTATGATCCTGTCTGCCGTCATGCTGAGGACGCGCTCCACCTCGCCCCACAGCACTGGGGTGCTGGAGTCACTCTGCACAGACACCCACTCGCCCAGCCTCTGCTGGGCAGATGCATTCAGTTCAGATCTTCCTCAGCACCAGCGTTGCCAGCTCTCAGGCATCTGGCGTGACGCTCGGACTTTCAGACTCTCACGCTCGAGCAAGATAGCTTACGGCAAATTTATATTATTCCATCATGCAGGCTATTTATAAGATGTTACATACATGTAAATGCGTGTGCAGACTTGTCTCGAATTGAAAATCTCACGCCAGTCAGCTGAGTTAGGCGCGTCCACATTGGATGTTTACTTGTCTGGCTAATTCTGCTTCATTATTTATTACCATAATGTTGGGAATATAATAATACGGCACTGCCTGAGGGCCCAATGCCACCACCAGATCTCTGAAGTAGAGAAGCACCATGGAGTCCAAACTCACTGTTGGCATAAGGTCTCGGGAGGGTGACCGCTCGGCTCAGACCTGCAAGGTGCTGCGGGTATCTGTGAGTATCCCCTCGGAGCGTCAGCACCCGCCACAGCAGCCCGGCACAGACACGGCACACAGCCTTATAGATGCAGAGTGTGTCATAAGGACTCCAGCCGCTCTGAAGCTTGCTTCCCTCCCTCCGCCCTTCTGGCAGACGCTGGGGGCCCTAAGGCAGCTGTCCGATAGCAGCCAGAGGCTGTATTTACCCTCAGGCTCCCCGGCAAACACTAACTGCACACCAGCTGCCACAGCACTTGAAACACATCACTTTACTCTCAGAAGCTCCTCTCGCACATGAAAGCCCTGACTGCTCGTCTGTGAAAGGTGTTAATCCCCCACTGGGTCTTTCACTTGTCTACACACCCGTTATTATTGCTTTTATTTTTTTTGCTTCATCGTTGTTTTCTGAGTTTGCGATTGTTTTCAAGACTGCAGCCATATTGTGTTTCAGAGCAGGTTATTTGCATAACCAATCGATGACGAAAGTCTTTCAAATCCCACCCAAAAGTATTGATGTACCAGAAACATACCCCAGCTGGTTTGAACTTTTGGTACGGTTACTCGAGCGTAAGTCAATGGAAAAGGGAAAGCACCAAACACACTATACCAAAAGTACTGTACCTGCTGCAGTGGAAAAGCACCCTTTATTCACTGCGTTCTACCTCAAACACTCCTCTTGCACATGGAAATGCTCAGTGTTTTTCTGTGGAGGTGTTACTTTCTGTTTATTTTCTGTTATTTATCATTGAAGGAAGCACACAAACATTTCATTGTACTGTGTACGCACTGTGGATCCTTGGAAACCTTTCAGACTCACTCCTTTTCTAAATCTCCCAGAACTGACCCATCTCACCTGGACAAACTCATCCTGATGCTCCTCAATGTACTGGAACAGGGGCTCCAGTGCCGAGGACGATGACGGCCGAGAAGCAGCCGAAAGAAGCATGATTCCCAGTGTGTCAGCTTGGGGGGCGGGCAGGGGCTCTATTTGGGGCTGGGAGCTGCCTGCATACCCAACAAGATTAAAGTCTTACCCTGGAGCTCGTACTGACTGAGACCCTGTCAGGGGGCAAAGTCACAACTCGTATAAATCTCCTCCTTCCCTGGTTGTTCAGAGGTTATTAGACTCTGAACACGAGCAACTCGTGGTGGGACGTGTCATAAAAGCTGGGTGAACTGTAGAGTGGTGTGTCGACTGAAATAAACCCTAACCGTAATTCTTCCATGTCACTGGGGGAACTGAACCCCAATCTGCTCCATATTCTGCACTGCAGTCAGAGCAGCTTCACGGTCCCCCTAATGTCTTTATATTTTAATACACCAAATATCAGAGACTACATTGGTTAATCTGTACTGGAATAGATATTATCCCTTAGTCTGAAACAGATGCCATCCATCCAGCCGTTCGTCCATCCATCCATCCATCCATCCATCCATCCATCCATCCATCATTTAACTGCTTATCCTGGTCAGGGTCGCAGTGGGGCTTGGAGCCAAGGCATCACAGGGGAACCCCTATTATGGGATGCCAGTTCACACAAATACCTTCACCAGAAAATATTTATGCATCACTCTGTGTAAGTCGTGTTTTGGGATGCAGCAGTTGAGAAGTTTTTTCAGTATTTTAATCATGTTAAACCAAAAAAAAAAAAAAAAAACAATTTCATATCTGTTTATAAACCAGGGGTCCTTTCGGAGAATTAAAATATATGATTATTTTCAAATATACTATATATTGTCTTCTGTTTTACATGTTAATTATTTAGCTGATTGTTCAAGAGATAAATAAGTAAACAATTAACAGATTTCTTCTGTTGGCATGGTGACAAGGGGACGAGGGGTGGAGCATGGTGAGAGGTCAGGTGATATATGGATAAGGGGTGGGGCCTGGTGACAGGGGGGAGTGGTTGTTACGCAAGGGGCCGGGCATTGTGGGAAGGGACAGGTCTCAGAAGAAGCAGGCTGCCACATTTACACAGACACACACAGCTAAGGGAATACACAGCATAAATAACATGAAACACTCAAATCGTAGCTGACTGTTCAGTATCACCCAGGCAAAAGTCCTCTCAGTACTCCATTAGAGGGGAAAACACATGTTAGCTCGCACTCTAGAACATTCTATTATCTCTTGTTACTCCCGGTATTAGGTTACATATTTTTTTCCTTATTGTGTTATAAGGTAGGCCAGCGAAATGACTTCAGAGCATGCCTCAGCATCCCGGGTCACACCGGGTCCTACAGAAGCATCCCAGAACATCAACCAGCACAGGAACTATACGGTTTGGCTCAATTCCGGAAGAAGAAACCAGGCCAAGGGTATCTTTGGGGGTGACCAGAACGCCATTTTATTATCCCTGTAAGGACAATCCACACTCTCACAACCTTCAACAAGAGTCACGTCCGTATCTCCACGTGTTTAGTGATGCAGCTCGACTACAAAGGACAAATATGTGCATAGCGGTAAGCAGCCACTGCTGAGATGAAGCCAGAGGGAGGGAGCATGTGTGTGCGGGGGGCCTCATACATCACGGGGCCCTGCGGGGCCCCGAGCAGAGGCAGCAGCTCTATCTCAGTCCCTCTTTATCTGAGAAACTTCATGCAGGAAGGCGGCAAACAGCTTGGTTCCTTCTATGTAATTGTACCTGAGAGAAACGAATTCGAACAACATGGTATTTACATGATGCCTGAAAGCGAAGATTTCCTGTACAAAGACATTAAAACATGAATAACGCATCTACTTCATAAACTTTATCAAAACAGAATTGGACAGCAGAAATATTTCCTGAGCCCCTCGCAGGCAGTACAGTGCGGCAGCCTTTATGGGATGCCAGTTCACACGGATACCTGACAGCAGAAAGATTTCTGTACAGTTTACTGTAAATTACTCTCCGAGTCCCTGCAAAAACCATTTTGGCAGCTCACTGTGTCTCATTATGTCAGGTTTCTGGAGTCCAGAATCCAGCATAGTCTGCAGATCTACCTGCTCAGACACGCCTACTAAGCCTGTTAACTGATTAATTAACTGATTAAGGTGTGTTTGCGCAGGGAAATCTGCAAATTGTTGGATTCTGGCCTCCAGGACCGGAACAGGGGAACCAAACATTATCTAATAGCTCATTTTTAAAGCCTTCACAGCGATCACATTCCCCTGTTGTATCAACTAACATGACGATGTGACATGTTTCATCTACTGACGCGGTGAAACTTGCTGAGACGGTCTAAGTGAGGATTAGGTATCCAAAGGGGGTGAGATCACCATGTATTATAAATTGCTGCCTGGATTAGCCTGAAGGGGGGCAATAAAATAACCAGTAGTTTAACAATGTAGCTGACCTGTGTATATTTCCATGCCATTCATTCTTTCTGTGTGGCAAATTACTTTTCAAAATGCACTACATGAAATGACACAGTTGTGACCGAAAGGGCTGCTGTGTCTTCTCAACACTCTGGTAAGACTGACATCTGTGGTCTTTTTCCCAAAAGAAACACCACCCAAACCTGACCCCCGAGCCTGCACCTTTATGTAGACCGTGGGTACAAGCAATTAGTGGCTGTGAGACCAACCAATTAGATGTCTTGGTCCTGCCTCTAGTTGCTTAGACCCACCTCCTCTACAATCTGATTGGCTTTTTCTATGAGCCAATCATTTTTTGATCTGCCCTGGGAACATTTTTGTGTAAATAACATTCTCACGAGCCTTTGGCAAACTCCCCCCCATCCCTAAACAAAGCCCCTTTCTCTCATCCTCATGTCACATGGTTTTGTTCACAATCCTGTTCAGAGTGAGTCCCACCAGCGTCAATCGATCAACGTGTCTTAAAGTCAGTTTGATCAAAGCAGCCGCTAAGTGCGGGATCAGGCATGCAGTGTGTTCCACGGCGCGCAGTCTGTCAGCTGCCCCCACCTGCTCATCTTCTCATTCTGGGAGTGCAGGCCGTCGTCGAAGCCGCCGATGGGGAGCATGATGATGCTCTTTCCAGTCACGTCCTGGAAGGTGCGGGCGACAGGAATAGTGCCCCCCTCGCGGATCATGTCCGGCTCCACCTTGAACACTGGAAGGGAGGGGCGGGGCAAAGCAAAGAACATCTATAACCTAATCATGGCGTGATGCTTCAGGGACTGGTGAGTCAGAACTGGGCCAACAGTGAAGACAGTGGGGAAAAAAGGGGAGCTGAAAGATGTGTTACCAAAGAGATGTGTTACCAAAAAGATGTGTTACCAAAGAGATGTGTTACCAAAGAGATGTGTTACCAAAAAGATGTGTTACCAAAAAGATGCGTTAGCACACAGAATGGCGGCCATGCCGTTACCGTGGCCCGTAACCCCTAACAACATCACTAAATACACTATATTGCTAAAAGTACTGGGACACCCCTTCAAATCATTGGATTCATGTATTCCAATCACTTCCATAGACACAGGTGTATAAAATCCAGCACCTAGACATGCAGACTGCTGCTACAAACATTTGCAAAGGAATGGATCTCTCAGGAGCTTATAAGGTGCCACCTGTGCAAAGTCCATTCATGACATTTCCTCGCTACTAAATATTCCACGGTCAACTATTAGTGGTATTATATGTTGGAGTACGCCGTCTCCACCGGGTCCGTTGATCAGCAGAGATTCACAGCTGAGACGTGGAGAAGTTGCAGGTCCAAGTTTATTCTCTGACAGATTGCAATCAGGGAGCGACCGTCTGACATACGTTCAGCATGTACAGTAGGAAGCTCAACTATATGTATCAGCTTGATTCCTTTATAGCCCGTTTGGGCCTTTCCCCCCCTCTCTGTACCTTCCATCTACGTGTCAATCACATGTCTGACATTTGCTCTAGTTAGCTGGTTAGTACTTATCCTTCTGGAAGGCTAAAGATAAGTAAAGGCCGCTTACGTTCTCTGTCTGTTCCCTCTATCTGTCTCAATTCGGTCTCCCTGCCCTGCCGGCGCCAGTCAGTCCTTGTTTTGATTAGTTATAGCCTTATAGAATCATTCCCACATGTCCGGCTTAAACACCGCCAGATTAAGAATTGGGAGGGGATTTTCCTGATTCCACGGAGGCAAGGTAGAGAAGATGGGGAACAGCTCCCAGGAGGACATCCGGCGCATCCTCCCGTCGTCGGGGGTGATTTGTGCAGAATGATGTCTGGCAGTCCGCTGTCCACAGCAACCCATTTCATTATTCACTCTGCGGCTCCTTCCCGAAGCTGCCGTATGATAGAGCGCATCTCCTCAGCGAGATGCGCGTCTCCGGGTAGGGACGTCTCTTCTAAGCCTCGGTGTGCTAGAGCCCAAAGCCCGAGATCGTCCCTGACTTTGGGCTGCTCCAGCAAATATATATTATCTCTTCTGTCATGCCGAGGTACTCCTCTTTAAGGCGATGTTTCCTTTGTGAGTTCTGTCATTCATGAGAGGTAAGGTGCAGGCCGGGGAAGCAGGCGAACAAGAATCTAACTGAGGCAAAAAGCATTTAATACAGAAACACGGAGGGCATACGAAACAGAATCAACCATTACAGCACATAACACTACAATGACAGAAATGGGGAAACAAACTCTGATGTGGACTTAAATACACTAAAATAATGAAGACAACTTGAAACAGCTGATATACACTAGGAATCCACACGGGGTACATAAGGGAGTAAGTCTTCCAGGTAGACGACACACTGGTTCCTTGGACTTGCTCCATTAGCTTCTCTGTGCATAGCACAGGCTAAACAGCATAACCTGGAAATACCAGAGCCCTCAATCAATAGTGAACGCAGCCTTGAGTCGGGCAACTGGCACCAGTTCAACCTCCAAGGGGCCAAGTGACGTGTTCGGGCTGAGTGATGTGGTCCAGTGCATTCTCAACAGGTATAACTGTTTCACCCATAATGCTCCACTGCCACAGCTCATGGAGTGGCTACACTGTATCATTGGAGGGTCCCACCATCACGCCATAATCCTTGTAGGTCTGGTAGTCTGCATGTTGGAGGCTGCCGGAATGGTAAGGGGAGATGGTCCCTTTAGCTACAGTCTGCTGCCATTTTTACTTACTCCACCAAATTGTCTGCACCCCCTTTTGGGCTCCTCTAATGAGTGCTGGTTAATACCGTGCTTTAATGCTGCTACAAGAATGGTAAGGGAGGGTGGGAGCAGCTCTCCCTCCAATGCCAGCAGCAGTTGACCACCATCTCTCCATCCACTGTGCCATGCTGTGAGGGGCTCATTGGGGTTTCATGGGCTCCGTCCCACTGTATTGAGGAAGCCTAGCCCCCCCACTCTCAGTGGCATGTCTTGTGGGATTCAATCTGGTACTGGCAGTGCTACAGACAAGGCATGCTAGATCCACCAGGGTGCCTTGGGAGGTACAATGCTCAGTTCCTGAAGTATCACTCTGGTCTGCAGCCACTTCCTCTCTCCCGTGGTATGTCACTGTTTCCATCCATGAAGCCTTTGGATTAAGTCATTAATTTCATAAGCAACTTGCAATCACACGTCTGACACCATCTGGCGAGTATTCATATTAAGAACTAAAAAAAACCCATTTTAACACAGAGCGAATGGTTGTAGCGGGTTCTTAGTTGATCAGAATTCCAAGGTCAGATGTGTTTTTATTTTAAAAATGCATTTTTCTTCCGGCCAGAGTATTTGCGCTTCAGTGGCAACCAGATATGCTCCTTTTTTATTATTAATAAAGTTTTCATCCTGCTTCATAGGAAGAAGCTGTCTCCTGTCTTTTCTCCTCTCACCACACAGTACTTTTTGCACCTCCTCTGCAGCAGCCCAAACAAAGCATTCAGAGGATTTGGTTCATACTAAATTTTACCTTTATTGACAGTTTACAGGAGAGATCAAATAAACAGGTTATTCTGGAAGGTTAAAAGTTCAAAGTGTTTTACTTGTCAAATGCAGTCGTACTTGTACAACATACAGTGAAATGCTTATTCTGGCAGATTGCCTAACATTGCCACATTAAATTAGAGAAACTGTAATCTAAAACTATACAGAATATACAATTATAGAAATATATATTAAAAAACAATAAGACAAAAATACAAATAACACAACACAACTTTGTGCAAGACTCTGTGCTAAGGTGTCCCCCCCCGATCGTCTGCTCCTTCCGTGTGTTGCTGTTTCCTGTTGCCGTCATTAGTCCAATGTATTTAGTCCACGTTTCACTTTGTTTCCCCAGTCCGGTCATTGTAATGTCAACCTGCGTTCCTGCCTGTTCCCTTTGTTTCCACTTCAATTAAATCCCATATATGCCCCCGACTCCTGGTGTCTTGCGCTTTTGTCTGTGCTCTGGGCGCTTTCTGGCGTGACAGAATGACCAGACTCAAACAGAAGATGCCTGCTCTGACCGAGGAGCAATTCCTTAGTTTCGCTGATGAGGCTCTACATTAGCTAGCACAGCCCAAAGTAAGGGATGACCCTGGACTGCAAGCCCTTGCCTTCCGGATGAAGGATATACTAGAACAAATATCCCTGTCCAAAGATGTGCACTTTGCGGAAGAGGTGCATGACATCCTGCGGCAGCTGAGACGTGGAGCTGCAGAGGCAAAGGTGAAGCAGGAAGCCACTGTTCATGGCTTACCTTATGGTCGTCTGGCAGAATTGCCAGGGGTACCCCAGGCCCTGCCGAAGAAGAGCCGTAAGAATAAGTGGGAAAGTCGCAGAAAGGAAGACACACCTGAGCTCTTCCTGGGGGCTGTCTCAGTTTCTGGCGCTTGCCCTGCTGCTTGTTGGGAGGAACCTCTCCTGATTCTGGATCTGGCAGTGTTTAGGCATGCTGCCGCCCAAACAAACGCCCAAAACCCGTCTGGCCGCTAATCTGCTGCCAGCATTAGCAGCTCGCCCCTTTCCGGCAATGTGACTGGCCCTTAAAGGGCCAGATCAATTGAGGACCGGATCCTGCGGGTTCCCAAGTTCTTGAACCAGGCAGCGCCCACAGCCAAGGCGCAATCTCCAGCAGTACCCCACGTGCTTCCCGTGCCGGCTGTTTCAGCAGCGCCCCCAGAGGTTCCCGACCTGGCAGCTCCAGCTCTGCCCCTAGAGGTTCCCAACCCAGCGGCTCCAGCTCTGCCCCCCGAGGTACCTGTGGTGGCGGTTTCCGTGGCGCCCACTGCTGAACCTGAGTAGGCGGTTCCTGCAGCGACCCCTGCTGGTCCTGAGTTAGCGGTTCCCACACCGCCGCCCGAGGCCCCTGCTGCAGCACCGCCTGAGGTCCCAGCAGTGGCGCTGGTAGATGTGCCATCCCCCATAGTACCTGGTCAGTCCCCCGTGGTTCCTGCACTGGTGGCTGATATGCCATTTCCCGTGTTTCCTGCTCAGCTTCCCATGCCTCCAGGTCCTGCTAAGTTCCCTGAGGTTCCTGTTCCTGCAATGGCCCCCGTGTTTCCTTTGCCGGGCTCCGGTGGCCCCGGATCTGCCTCCGAAGTTTCCTACTCAGCTCCCCGTGGTCACTGCTCTGCTCCCAGTGGTCCCTACACTGTCCCCCATGGCTCCACGTCCTGCAGCCTTGGCTGCACCGCCTAAGGTCCCGGTTCTGCCTGCAGCTGCTGCGTCCAAGGTCCCGGCTCCACCTGCAGCTGCTGCTCCTGCCGTGCCCAACGTCGCGGCCCAGGCTCCCCCCGTCCCAGTCTCTGACCCTGCTCCAGTCCCCATGATGGCCACTCCCGTGGAACCAGTCCCACCGGTCAACGTGCTGCCCATGAAGGTTCCTGTCCTGGCGGCTGATTCACCGCACCCATTGGCTCCAGTCCTGGCGGCTGACGCTCTGCCCCCTGAGGGTCCACTCCCGGAGGCCGATGCACCACCCCCTGAGGTTTCCATCCTCACAGCTGACGCGCCACCCTGTGAGGGTCCAGTCCAGGTGGCTAATGCACTAGGTTCTAGTTCCGGCTCCAGCTGTCCCCATGGTGAAGGTCCAGGTACCAGCGGCCCCAGTTCAGGCAGCTGACGCTCCGCCTCCCCTGGCCCCTGCTCCTTCGGCCTCAGTCCCAGTTCCCCCGGTTCTTGTCCCCCACATTACAGTTCCCATCGCCCCAGTCTCCAAGGAGGTTCCTGAGTTCCAGACCACCACTCCTCCCTCCATAGTTGAGCTTGAGTGGGACCCCTCGGGGATCTCCTTGACTTCCTCTACGACTTCCCCAGTGGACCCCCCCCAGCGGGTCCCGTCTGCCACCCATCTACCACTCATCGCGGCAGATCCTGGACAGGTGCCTGTTTCTCAGTCTCCCCTAGAGGGAGGGGACACCAACGTTGGGGTCCACTCCCTGGCTCCCTTTTGTGCCCCCAGACTTCCACTAGGCTGGTGCTCCCAATCACACCCGCGGAGCCTTGTCAACCAGTTGTGGCCTGGTCTCGGACGAGTGGATGATGTCAGATAAATTTATAATTAATATTTACATATGGTATAGATTTCAGCCAGTATTGAAACTGCAATGTTAGGGGCAATGGTGGCCTAATGGTTAGGGAAAAACACTTGTAATTGAAAGATTGCAAGTTCGAATCTCTGACCAGCAAGGTACTGCTCCCCAGGTGCTTAATTAGCTGTCACAATGTCACATATGGCAAACACATTTCATTGTTGTGCATTGTGTGCTGTGTTGTGTCAACACTGATCACCTAATTCTAAAAAAAAAATTAAGTAAATAAGTGGTGGTCAGCCCACAGTTATGCGATGTGTAATCTTTTTATTTAAGGTTCACATAAAAGATAGTGCTGTTCTGTTTATAAAAGGGATAACAGGCAGGTATGAGTGTAGAATAAACAAATCAACAAGTAAAACAAATAAACAAAACAATACCCACCCCTGTTACTGCCAGAAATCTGCATAGACATCTATCTGCCACATCAGAGTCTGGTACTGTAATATAGTTAAGCTGTGCTTAATAGCCATTCCATTTCTTGACATCTGGCTGGGGCAGATGGATGGCCAGTTCTGGAGGGAGGGACTGGACCGTGTATCTGTCTGGGGGATCGCTGGCTGGGATCCCGAGGAGTTTCGCCGTGTGGTGGGTGTGACAACGCACTGCATCAGTGTATGCTCCCCAGCCTGGCCTGTGTACGTTTAAAGAACAATACATAGAATTAATGAATTAATAGCATAAACCTAAGCAATACAGACATGTCCAGTGAAGCATGCTTTAAGCAGTAAACTATGGGGGACAATGCACACCATGTAACTTCCATATGTGTTAAACATTATGTTTCCTTATCCATTTATTAATAATTGCACTGTGTTCATTCACCACCAGTAACTGTAAGCAAGACAGCTATTGAACATGAAGTGCACACAAAACATTACTTATGTTTATCGTTGCAGTACTGCAGTTAAGTTTGTGATACTTAACATCAGGTTGCAGCAAATAGCAAGTGTAGTGGGATCGCAAAACCATTTTGAAAAGTATTTTCCCACCATGACCTTTCAGGGGCTCCGTATATTCCACCTATGTCTTGATTATTATTGATTTATAGCAAAAAATCAAAAAAAAAATCAAATTGTATCACAAGAATGAAATAGTACTTTCAATGAGAAATGTGACCAGGCAGAGGTAAATATTAAGTACAAAGCTGACAATAATGAAGTAGTATATTCGTATTGTTTTAAAAAGCCGATTAGACTTGAAAATTGTTATAAACCACATCTCTTCCTGCTTTTGCATAAGCTTCATCTGAATCTAGAAGACGACATCTGTCCACTGCTGTTATCTGAGCTCTTCTCACATAAGACTGTTTTGTCCTTATTTATAGCATTTTAACTGAGCTTGGAAGACAGATGCCTATAACTCCACAAACCGAGCCTACCCTTTAGGCCTGGGTGCATGTTGAGGGGGGCGCTGTTCGTGACCTGGTTGATAGACCTGTGGCCTTGACTTCTCATCTGATGAAGACCATGGAGAGGCTCATCCTGCACCACCTTCGCCCACTGGTGAGCTCAGCGATTGATCCCCTGCAGTTCGTATACCAAGACGGTCATCTGCAGCACGGGCGCACCACAGGGCACGGTTCTCTCACCCTTCCTGTTCAGCCTGTACACTTCTGACTTCCGTTATAATTCGGACCAGTGCCACCTACAAAAGTTCTC
>JAABNX020000151.1:9048028-9060565 GCA_015163995.2 Mormyrus lacerda
GCTCCCTCTGTCACTCTGCAGCACTGACACTCACGGAACCCAAACTCTCCGTAGCTCCCTCTGTCACTCTGCAGCACTGACACTCACGGAACCCAAACTCTCCGTAGCTCTCTCTGTCACTCTGCAGCACTGACACTCACGGAACCTAAGCCATCTGGAGCTCCCTCTGTCACTCTGCAGCACTGACACTCACGGAACCCAAACTCTCCATAGCTCCCTCTGTCACTCTGCAGCACTGACACTCACGGAACCCAAACTCTCCGTAGCTCCCTCTGTCACTCTGCAGCACCGACACTCACGGAACCTAAGCCATCCGGAGCTCCCTCTGTCACTTTCTAGCACTTATGAGAAGCTCCTTGAGAGTCTGATCTGGATAAAAACACCAGAGGAATGAATGTACAGGCAATTTTTTTGAATGAAAGGTACCCAGGATGCCGATGAGATCAGTCATGGGTTCTATCACTGTCCCTCCAAACACACCAGAGTGTAAATCCTTCTTTGGTCCCTCAACCTGAAAAATCAAAAACAAGTTTTTACAAAACAATTTCACGCATAATACTATTTATATCATTGTTTTACAGGTTTCAGGCAGACATTCCTTTGTTGTTAAATTTCAATTGCTTTACTAAGTCTCCACTGGCTACACATAAACGCTCTATAAGGTCTGAGTATCGTATCTAAGTCATTCTGGATGATGCCACTGGACAAACAATGAAGAAACAGCCTTTTGTGTCTCCTCTAGGCAAAGTAACCTAAACGTATCACATTCTGGAATTTGCTATGAAGCCTGCAATAGAAAACTACAGTTTAGCTAAAATCTGTGTAGTTAATGCTGGTCTCCCCACCTCAGCAAAAAAGTAGCAGTTTCCTCTGGTGCCGTAAGTCAAGGCTGGGTGGCGACTGAGCCAGCCACAGTCAGATATAATGATGTAATCCACGTCGGAGAAGAAGGTGTCATTATGGGCTTCCACCATGGCGTCCAAGCCATTGGAACCCGTCTCTTCCATTCCCTCAATGATGAACTTCACATTAACTGGTAGATCCTGGATGCAGGGGACAAGGACACGGGGTTCAAATGCTGACTAAATTTACGTTTAATTAGAAGATGCTCCTATATATGTTTTTTTAAGAAGGCAGGATGAGCCAGTCCCTGGACCAGTGGGGGGGGGGGGGCAATGGTAAAAACCAACTTTCTAATTACTGGCATAGCTTTCTAATCCTCAGAGCCTCACACCGCTCCCTGCACACATACCCCAGTCCATACATCCATCTAAAACGCTGCAGTTTTTCCAGATTCATTAATGTCCGGGAGCAATTTGGACCCAAGTTTACCGTGATTTTCAGCATCATTCTATGGGGTTGAAGAAAGTGAACTACTGTTGCTGGAATCATATTTCTAAGCTATAGATCAATCTCCTGCCATAACTGCCATCCATCCATCCATCTTCTGTAACTGCTCATCCTCTTCAGGGTCCAGAGTCTATCCCAGAGGCTACAGGCACAAGGCGGGGAACAACCCAGGATGGGGCACCAAACTAGAAGGGGTTTGCAGTCCTGTCCTGTTTGCATTCTGACATGTGGGGATTTTCAAACCCTGTTACTCACAATGCTGAGACTTTGATAGGCCTCGACAGTATGAAGCCAGGCCAGAACTGGGGCCTTGTTGTCCGAAGCTCCTCTCCCATAGAGGTTTCCTGCAGGAGAAACATGTAGCTCTTCAAGCAATACATACACTACCTAGGATGCACTTTTGATATCCACATGCAGTTAGAAGATAATAATCGCTAAAATGTTGAAGAAGCGTCAATGGCAATGCATTAATCTGGCAATGACAGCTCAGGAGAAGGTTCCTGCCATTGATGTCGGTGAGACTGTATGGATCTGTGTCCCATCCGTCTTCCTTCTTGGCTGGTTGCACGTCCACATGGCCATACACACAGACCGTGAGCTTGCCGGGGTCACTGCCGATCTGTGCAGTGACGACTTTGGGTAGCGGGATGGTTGTACCATCAGGTAGCTGGAAATGATGAAGAAGCACCGACACAAACGTAAGATTGACAGACACAAAAATGACAACATGTACAAAGACAGACGTCGACGGAGCTGCCAAATCTGCCCCCAAAACAGCCACACCGGTCAGTGGTCGCTGGTCAGCTCATTTGTCACTGAGCTGGGATCAGAGGTCACATACTCAGTGGTATGCAGTTGGTGCCACTGGCACTGCACACCCTGAAGGATTCCTCACACCCCAAGTTATCCACTGAACTCGCCTGTTGGAGACCGACATCCACCATCTCCACCTTCCCCTGCATCTTCCGCAGCTTCTCTGCAGTCACGTTCATCATCCGCTGCACGTCTGCTCTCCTCTGCACGTCACTGGAGTCGCTCTCGATCGCGATCCACTCCCTTAGGGTCTGACACACGCACACGCACAGACACCCACAGTGACATGGGCAAACCAGACCCCATTCGCAGGCTGGTACCACTGACAATTACTGACCACAAACTCTGTATGCGATAGCAAAGATTTCGGCAAAACAACCAATTGTCGATTTACACATTTCATTGATATGGAGATAAAAAATGTAGTACTACAGCCTCAGAAATCGCTGCATCCAGTTGTGCGCATCGTCCCACCCTGGAAGGGAACTTGCCTCTACATACTGCTCCTGGTGGCTGTCGATGTAATGGGCGAGCTCATCAAACTGGAAGGAGTGCACTTCTGACCACGAAAGATAAAGGACCAGCACGCACCACAGCTGAAAGAAAGGATGTTCATTTAAGACATTTAGTCCATTATATCGTTTTATCGTCATATATGGAAGGATGGGTAAAAGGCCCCAGGAATCTATATCATGGATAATATGACAGCGTCATAAACGTGCCGCATTCATTGTCCGACTTATTAACATTCGCTGAAAAAAAAATACAAGTTTTCAAAAGGATTGTATAGGCCTAGCGCATGCAAAATCATTCCGGGGAATTATCAGAAATGGTGTTAATTTACACCGACATTGCTGTTAAATAGCTCTTAAAGTAAACCGTCAGGCACTTCACCATTACGGCAGGTGGAGGGATCGGCGCTGGGTACTGGGGAGCGACGCTACGGAGGGTCCCTCTGTCCGAACTAGGGACGTCAGCAGCTAGGGCGCTTTTATACGGGCATCTGCAACACCTCCCCGGCCGACAGTCTCCGGTTTCTCGGCAAACAGCCAAGCCTGAAATTACATTTTTCTTTGCTGACAAGTGTGATCTTGTACTCTCTCGACAAACATATGTAAGGCCTCAAAATCCTGATAAGCTTGATTAAATACCGTTCAAAGTCTTGATTGTTCCTATAGGACGACTCTGCAGTGTTTTGTCAATTTTATTGTTCGCTGGTGCCGTAATATTCTGCTCCCATTAGACATAATCTGTTCAAAGATTTAAAAACATGTATGTATTTGTTTTTTTAGCCTATTTTGTATTTATTAATGTACCCAAAAATGGGGTTGTCATAAAAGTAATTGCATTGTGCTACACAATGACAATAAAGTGCTTGAACTCCATAATGGTTCCAAGAAAATAGTTTAACGGGTTCTCATATGTAATAACAGACGTCGCTTTCGGCGCAGTTGACCTTAAAATGCCAGAAAAGCAAATTGCTGTAGTAGATATTCTCCTCTCTGCCGTTTTGTTGCTGTAAAATAAACCCCGCGGTTGCTCATTTGTTACTTTTTTATAAAAATGTCGTACAGCATGTTTACGAAATCTCAAACTCTGGTAAAATATTTCAGCTTAGACCAATTAATCGATTTTGTTGCCCAATTATCGAGCCTTAGTAAACTGATAATAAAATAAAATAAACCTTTATAAATAAAGGAGGATAAAATGCTAAATATCCATCGTGTTGATTCAGCTTGCTCACAGCAAGCGCGCCAACATAAGTAAACAGTCACAAAGTTAGGGAAAACAATGAAGTTGTGTCATGAACCCAGGAAACAATTAATTTTACAAAGCTTGCAAAATGTTTCGGCAAAGGAATGCTGAAGAAAACATTTCGTAGAGATTAAATCCTATAGGCGGCTAGTTAAATACATTAATGAATTCCAGGATTGTCGAAGCGAGGTAACAAAATGCAATCTGACTGGAATTTAATAATTGTCTGACTCCCCGTCAACCTTGGCCAATTAAAAAAATACCCTGTCAAATCTCATATGGCTTAAAATGCGGCCGTAGCCTTAAGTGTGACACTTTTATTTCATTATTTTATATACAGTGTGAAAATCATTTATTTAAATTACGTCAATTCCCATCGGAATAACTTGAAATAGGTTAGTCTACAGCGCTGTTATCTCGTGCCTCCAGGAATGACGGTTCACATACTGTCCCTGTCGTATTTTTACTCCAGAAGGGTACCGGAGTAAAGTTAGCAGTGGGTTCGATATTCGCCAGACATTCACAGATCATCTTTTACTATATTAAAACATTACAAAACGAAGTAGATTGCACATTAAAAAATGAGTGCGTGTTTGTGAAATCACATGCACATCTTGGTAATTCAATTATTATATCCAGTAAATCGTAAAAAAGCAAAATAATATAACTCCTGCTGTGAATTACCGCGTTCGCCTGTTTTTCGGCAGTCCGCGACGTTTCAAAATAAAAAACCCAAATGTAAAAAAGGAGTAGCTCAACAAACGATTATTACAAAACACATAAAACACTTTCAAACGTTATTGTAATGCGGCACACACTTACAAGAAATGACAAGCACAGACATGGCCCACTAACACTCGTGAAACTGTAAATAGTGGTATAAGATAACATGTCCATCATTTTTCTATGCAGGTAGAACATTGACTATACTAAATTTTAGCCTGTGGTTAAAGTACCTGAGTAAAGCTACACATATCATAGCCTTTGGCCCTTGTGAAACCTGTAGACAATTTGTGAAATCAACACATTTAGTCCATTATATTTTCCATGGAGGTTGAACATACAGCAACTAATTTCTCACTTTCAGTGATCATATTTCTAGAGTATATACTTATATGAATTTAATTTAATGTTTTGAAAATATATATTAATGTATTTAATGTATTGTTTTAGTATGTTCAATGTCTCACATGTGTGTTTTTGTTTCATAAATATTATTCATATTTTCTCAACGCTTTTGTAACTGGAGTTGTATTGCATAACAGAAAGACACTGTATGCAGAATCCCATTCTCATCATAGCCAGTGCAATTACTGGTTTCATGAGAAATGCCTGGAAGTGCTTCTCACAGAAGACACATGACTGGGTGTGTCCACATTGAAACCCAGACCAGTAAGATTAGATCAGTTCCTGTAAAGAGAACTAACAAAACTAACGTCAGTAGATATTTCAGAAATTTGTTTTATGTTTTCATTGTTATGTTTGTATATTCTACATGTGTACAGTTTTTACTATTATAAATATAAATGTGTTATATAAATGAATTATGTAAAATGCCTTTACAGTATCTAACAAGAAGGAGGGAAGAGGAGTTCACTGGAATGTCAAAGAACAAACAAAGCTGATCCATGAGGTGTCAAGACAGTGAGGAACAATAAAAAAGCCCCTATATTCTAATCTAACTTCAGGGAGATGAGGTAGAGGACTAGCGAGGGAGAGGGGCTGACATTGATAATTACTGAATAATGGAATCTCACACAGTTGAGATCCACTATACAGGGTCAATGAGGAACATGCAAAGGCATTGGCGCGCAAAACAGTGCATCAAAAAATATTCAACATGAGCTATTGAAGTTAATTTCACAATATATTTACAGGTTTCACAAGTGTCAAAGTGCATGATATGTATAGCGTGACATGTGCCCTTTGACCCCGAGTTGAAACTGAGGCGATGGAGTCCTTGGTTTTGGAGCAATAGGATGCTGTATGTTTCACCTCCATAGAACCCAAAGGAAATAAGGGATTTAAGGTAATTTCACAAAATATTTCACAAGTGTCAAGTGCATAGTATGCATAAATTTACACATGCCGTTTGGTTACAAGCTAAAAGACATTATTTTATAGTATTTAATTTAGTGAAATGTGGCCGACTGTCAAAAGCAAAGCAAATTCTGAAGAGAGGGGCTGGAGTATTTTGCATTTTCATAATTCATTGGCGGTAGCAATTGAATAACCAAGGTGTTCATGTAATTTCACAAACATTCTCGATTTTTTGAATATGGAGATCGCTAGATCTTGTCATGGTTTAATACAGAAAACAGAGGTGAGATCTGGGAATGTCTGGTGAATATCGAACCCACTGCTAACTTTACTCCGGTGTGGCACCAGCGTCAAAGTGTGTGCCATCGTCATTACGAACCATTGTAATAGGCGTTTATATATGTACGAGTTGTCCGTATATCGGACCTGGTCAACCCGGGGACTGCCGGTATTACACTTCTGCTCTCTGTAAGTGCTGCCGTGAGCTGCAGCAGCTACGGCCTCCGTGTCTGTGATCAGATCCTATGCTCAGCAGAATGGTGACACGTCTGTTGGAGCATTGAGCGAGTCACCTGACCCCTGAAGAATGCCCCAGGGTCTCTGGGTAAATGGCTGAGCCTGTATTTAGTGCCCAAGTTTTGTGGTCTTACCTGTACGCGCGTGTGCAAGTCTCAAAGGAGCACGAGGTGGGATATACAAAAAGGAACATTCCAGTGCATTTGTGGAAAAGGCAAATTTTTGAATTGCTGTGTCTGAATTGCCCATTGTACGTCTGTGTGTTTGTACCTTATATTGGACTAACATCCCATCCAGTCCTTAGCTGCCTTGTGCCCTGTGCTGCGCAGGACTGACTCCAGACCAGTCCTCCAAGACGTTGTCCAGGATAAAGCGACTGGAAGATAGATAGATTTATACAAGTTTTGACCCATTTGTATATTATTTTAACATAATGCTTTGTTTATTGTATGTTGTTTTTCATGCTTGATTGTTTTAAGTATTTCAATTGGTGATTTTTCCACAATATAAAAGAGTCCCTGCCAGATCCCAGGTGTTTGGAAGGTTTCCCAGTGGCCCTTGCCCCAAAGTGGATGCTGGTCTTGGCCCTCAACTCAAAGGAGAACCCCAGGATGCTGTGAGGCCTCTGGCATCTCACCCGAGTTAAGCCCCAAACAGAAATGAGGCCCAGTGGCCTGAAAACAAACCAGTTTCATAAACAGGGCACAGTCTGCTACATCTCACAAGCACGAAGAATTAAAAATCTAGACAAAAGCCAGGCCAATCAGAGCCGTTCATGAGCTCGGGAGTTGACTGAGGAAGCCGCCTCAACAAATTCATGTTCTCCCACTAGCTTAGACAAAAATACACTATAAATAATACAGCATATATAAATTATGACTGTTTATGTGTATGCATGTGTGTGTTTGCAATCATGGGATTTAAGGAACTTATAAAAACTACCACTGGAGACAATCAAAAGGCAGCAAAGACAGGGCTGCCATTCACGTCACATTTTACTCACTTTATTCAGACTGAAATGCGCTGAAATTCATTCAACACATCACTGGTAGGTACAGTGTTACTGTGAAGGAACATTCAACTGATACCGATAAGAATACTGGACAGGCTTGGATTATACTTAAGGTGGGTGGTTAGTCCAAAATATTAAGAAAAAAAGGACCAAAGAGCAAAAAAAGCTCACTGAGCTCTATACAGAATCCATGTGAATGAAATGTGTAGCGCATAAACTCCTGTAGTCTCTCGGTACTGAACATGTACAAAACAGAACACAGCGTAACAAATATTTAGGTGCCACATCACAATAAGCTACCCATATAAAGAGTTTATGAATGGTTTATAATCTGGTCATTAATTAGGTTGTAACACTTTGTAAATTATTAATAGACGATTTTAAACAAGTTATAACACAGGTGTCTTTTTATTAACGAGTTACTACCATTTACAAGTGCAAATGGGAGCCGTATTGCAAAGTGGTACCGACATCTACATAACACTTACATTGTATTAGGTACTTAAGTAATCTGGAGATTATTTAGAGTATACAGGAGGATGAGCAGAGGTTATATTCAAATACCATTTCATTTCATACAAGAGACCTGAGAATCCGTGGATGTTGGTGTCTGTTGGAGGTCCTGGCACCGTTCCCCTGCAGATGCCGCCGGCAGACAGGACATGCGGCATGATCTCCCACATGCAGAGTTAGGGGCTGGACTCCTGCCTCTGCTCTGTTGGGGAGTTGTCACGTTCACCTATGGTACCGTCGGCTTGTTCCCTGTGCTTTCTCTGACACTCCAGGACCCTCTTGGCCCAGAACAGACAGTTGGAAGATGGGTGCAAGAACAGATAGAAGGGAAGATTCTGAAAAAACGGAGCACAGAAAGTTCTAGAAATAGCAATGCCCCGTGCAGAAAGAGATGGAGCCTTCTACCATGCGGTCAGCCGTGCCTCACATTTCGTGCTCATATATTTGGCTTGCAAATTATGATGCATTGTCCTTGGTTTGTACACATCCTGCATCAAAGGCCACCTTACTGGATGGCTGTGGATTTAACTGCGACTACAGCACATCTCCCCAGTCACTTCATTTGACTGAAGAGTGGACCATGGTTGATGGTTCTGTCGAGAATTACTCAGTACCAGTAACACAGTGGAATATCCCATTGTCTGGAGATGATATCGCACATTTGAACTGCAGGTTTCATTTTGAAGCGGCGAGTTTCATGATTCCTCTGTGGGTGACCGCTTCGGAATTCCTTACACAGATAGTTCTGTCAGCAGTCTGCTTTGCTTATGAAGGTTCAGCTTCACCCCTTTGAAACCCGAGCGTGTCGTGATCATCACAGTAAAGAAATGAGGATTTAAGAAGAAATAAGTGACAAATATTAAAGAAATCCAAAAACTGAGAACGGATATTCAAAAGTGATACAAAACACCTTCATGAGTCACAGTCCGAGTAAATGGGCTCCATCTCCTAGCGTTCAAGCTCCTGCTGAAACATCTACCGCTATTCTGATGAGCATCGGGTTTCATGCAACGCTGCCGCATTTTCCATTCTGTAACGCTGTTTGCTAGCACCATGTAGTTCACTGCCAGTTAGACCACAGTGTGACTGATCCAAACGAGACCCAGCATCCTGTCGGGCGCCTGCGCGGGTCCGCTACGTGGGGCCAGCCCGGCCCGGCCCTCGGGACCTTCAGCTTGGAGACCCAGAACTGGCTCTGAAGGAATCACACGCACACATGGTGGTAGGAGGGGCCTTTCGAGCTGGGGGAGTATATCAGCTTCAGGATTTTCTTCTCACTGGGACCCTGCTTCTTACTTTCACGCAGAACCGACAGGTTCCTCAGACAAACCTGCAAAAGAGAACACTCTGATCTTCCACTCTCTGGACTGTGTTACCCAGGGTTAAAATTACATTTTATGGGGTTGAAGGATGTCTGGGTGAGGTTCTGTCTACACAGCAACCATTAAATTCATGAGTCAGTTATGATGAATGCAAAATAAAGGAAAAATTAATTTAATATAAAGTGATTTGATCCTTGGTGAGGGTCTTACTTACCCAGCAGATGAAACATATCACCAGTGACAAAGCCACAGCCAGAAAGAGGATAATTTCTAACCACAGTCCATCAGACCCTGCCTGTTCTTCGGGGCAGCCTGAAAGAGACAGATGATACAGTCACAGTTAAAGAGCTGCTGTCTGGGCAGGGGATGGCCTTTCCCCTATTCGGAGGGTCCTAGCTAGAGTGCATGTGGAGTACAACTATAGCCTGGCTTCAGCAAAATTGCGGCATCATCACTATAGTAACAAGTCAAGAGGACTCACCCGATACCTCGAGGCGGATAAAGGCCTCCAGATTCTTGTGTCCCACAGGGGCGCCTAAGGCGCAGCAGTAATGCCCGCTGTCTTGCGCGGTTGTGTTAAAAATGACGAGATCCGAGGAACCTTCGCGAATAAGCACGGGCCGCTCCAGGTTGATGTACGTTTTGGTGGTGTTGTCCAGCAGGTTCTTGCGGAGGAGACCGACGCGCGATGACTGTGGACCGTCCGTAATCTGCAGGACCAGAATGAGAGCAAATCGCCTTTAGAACCGGGGAGAGGTGCGAATAAGCGGAAGGAACAAGGGAGAATCAATTAATAGGGGAGCTAGACAAAAAAAGTACTGCAAAATGCACGGAACCCCACCCGCCTATAATTTCTTTAGTGAAATACGTTATAACGAAATTTTATCATGAAATCGTATAATGATTCTAACCATTTATCAGCCATTTACTTATTAAAACTATCTTGCACCTATTACTTCTCCGTTACTGCATGAAGTGTATCTCCTTCCAAATAAATAAAGGTAACATTTAAATTATAAAACTTTTTCTTCTTAGCGGTCGGGTGAACTTGTTAAGTGTGAATAGTAGAGAGCACTCACCTTGTACCATATCAGGTGCCTGTACCGGACGCCAGGCTCCGCCGGAGCCCCGCACCTTAGCACCACGCTCTCGCCGCACGTGGAGTCTGCCGCCGGCGTGCTGCGGTCCGCATGGCCGGGGAAGGCAGCCAGTGCGAGCAGGAGGATGGCTGACAGCATGGTGCACATGGTCAAGAATGCCGCGTTTTAGTCGTAGGCGCCTTTTATTTAGTGAATATCGAAAGCAAAAGCAAACTTCCGCTTTTATGTTCACCGCCTGTAAATCACGAGAGCAGTATTGACACTTGTGTTGTATCACCTATGGCACTGATTATAATAATATAATAAAAAGAATAGATGGATGGTTATAGCCTATTCTACCATCGGCGACCTTGTAAAATATATTAACGGATAGAAGACGGCTGGATTTCATGACAATTAGTGTGGTCATTTTATATTTTGGGTGGCACATCGTATTTAGGCTACTTTAAGAAAATGAGTCAAGCTATCTGTTGTTAGAGGATGAATCACTCTGAATATTTGGGTGGTAATCCTTCGGATTGTTTTTTTTTTTTGGTTGTGGGTTGTAAAGACAAACGTTTAACTCCCCTGCGAAAATTATTGTCACATACAGAATTCCTTTATTTATTTTTTTAATTCCTGTAAAGCCATAAAGGAATATGTCATTATATCATTGTCAGTTATGCCAGAACTGCATGAATCACAATTTAATATTTATCATAGATCCTATATGTAATTTATAGTAATTAAACATTAAAAATTCCCCTGCGTCTCCCATGCATTATCAAGATTATTATATATCTTGATTCACTTTACATAATTTGGGAAACTCCGAGACCGGAAGGTTCTTCCTTAAACTTCCGATAGATTATAAACGAATATGGGAGATACCAAGATGGCCATGATTTGCACCGTGCTTTTAGCGTTTCTGTGTATGTATCCTTTTTTTATACAGTTAATACAGATTTTATAGATTTTATTATACAGATTTTTTTTGTTTTACTTTTAAGCAATAATAGCATTCTTACTCACGTGCACGTTTATGTTACTACACGTGTCTAGGATTTGTATCGTGTTCGTTGTTCTGTTACCATTCATGATGCGTTCTTTGTTATGGTCCATGTCGTACACTGTCGTCTCGGGAAATTTTTACACAATCCAGTGTTGACAAGTGCGATGTACTGTAATTTTATTAAATTGATTTAATTTTATGATCTTATTTTATCTTGCGTGCGTAGCTCAGCTTAAAATCTCGAAAAATACAGTGGGAATTGAAGGTGTTTTCCGCGGGGTTTTTTTAGGAAGCACATGGAGGCGCGAGGTGGGCGTGGCCACGATCGGGGATTTCTAATGACGTATCAGACATCCCCGACGAAATGCTGAATTAAATGTCAATTCGCTTAAGCACCCGAGTGCTTCTTAGACTCTATCGTTAGAGGAAGTAGGGCATGGTAACCCCAGGTCCGGTGTGGGGAAATTGACCATGTATTCTCTTGGTTTGGCACGTGGAAATGGTAAAGGGTAACTTCAGGTCTTTTGCTCAGGCTGAACTTTGCTCTACTCCCCTCCATCCAGAGATACATGCTACATGTGTGTGAGTGTCCAGTATAAAACTTTCTGCTGCTTAGGGTGTTTAATATTTCACAAGCATTTCCAGTTCAGGGTTTTGTACGTGTCACCGAGAGCAGGGCTGAGAACATGTCCACTAGTTAATGCTTACTTGATTGACATTCACAGCGTTTTCATCTTCCTTTCTCAGGGACTTCCTCAGGACATGTCATCAAGTCCTTCCCATGTCCAGCCAGCCAAGCCATGTTCACCATCCAGCACGAGTTTGGAAATGTCCTCACCTGCGAGCAAACGTGGGAAACGCATAACAGCGTAAGTCCATCTGATGCCGAGGTCTCTCAGAGGATCATGTCTGTCATGTCATGTGACTGTCAGGGGGTTTGTGGGTAAAAGCCACAATCAGTGACCCGCCTCCCCCTGTTTGGGTTCTGCATGTTCTCCACATGTCATGTGACTGTTAGGGGGTTTGTGGGTAAAAGCCATAATCAGTGACCCGCCTCCCCCTGTTTGGGTTCTGCATGTTCTCCGCACGTCATGTGACTGTCAGGGGGTTTGTGGGTAAAAGCCA
>JAABNX020000151.1:9061061-9076692 GCA_015163995.2 Mormyrus lacerda
TGGGTAGGGTAGTCTGTACATGTGTCAGTGTGTACATGTATGTGCCCTAAATTCTTAGCTTTCTCTGCATTTCATCAGCGGCAGCCATTTCAGTCCTTTCTTGTATGCTGCAAAATATTTTTACATACAGTCGTAATTAATATAAATTGTGTTACCATAATTCTTTGATGTCTGACTCTGAAGATGTTAAACTTGTAGGAAATTCATAGTTTTTTAGATGGTTGTTGATGGATGAAGGGGTTTACTTGGATACAGATTGGAAATAAATGTTAATTTAAAAATTTTAATTTAATTTTAAAGATAAAATATGGAAGAAAAGGATGTAATGCGGTTTTATAGATGAATGGTTATCAAAAAATGATGGGATGTGAGACTGAGCCTCTGAAGTGTAATGCCGTCTGGTGTCACTCGTCTGCATCAGAGCGTGTCAGTGGGCACAGTGTGTGGCTCTGCAGGTTAGGATGCTGTGTGTGGCCAGAAGGTTATAGGTTCAAATCACAAGATTGGCAGAGTGATTTTACCGTTAACTTAATTGCTGCAGGAACTGGCTGAACTTGCTTTTTCAAAGACGTACATTGTTTTGGATAAAAGCATTGCTAGGCAAATCAAATGTAAATATGCCCAGCGTTATGCTGCAATGGAAAGGCATTTCAATCATAATGTCTACTGCAACTCTTTGAGATGTGTGATTGGGTAAAAGCGGCAGAGGTGACAGGCGACTGGAAGGCTCGGTGCTGCAGTAACATGCATGTGTTTGCTCTCCTTCAGACCATCGCGATCTACAATCATAACGGTGCCCAGTGTGTTGTGCCATGTGTGAACGTCTCTCACGGAGGGATCACTCTTAGTGAGTGTGTCAACATTGTCCTCACCATCACCTGTGGGAGCGTGAGTTCTGGTCCTGCCCCCCCCCCCTTGTAATTTGCGTCTTTCTTGAGTTATCAAAAGGCATTTATGTTCTTACTTTCTCTTAATAAACAGCATGTGCTGACTGAGAAGAGAATCGCTTTCTCTGGTAAGTCTAAATGCCCTTTCTCTGCACCTCACGGGCAGTTACAATCTGGTTATTCTGCTCCTACCTCCATGTGGTTGTGGGTTCGACTCTTGCTGTCTGCTCTCCGCATGTTTGTCTGGGTTTACTTTCCATATTTTGGTTTCCTTGCTGCAGCATGATGATGCGGTTTGGATGACAGCTTGAGGCCATCGTGACGCCTGTTTACATAAGCAGTCATGGAAGAGAGACGGATGTGTCCCTCGGTTTCAGTTCCGAATCGTCTCTGCGCAGCAATGAAACTGCTGCGTGTTTTTAAATGGAAGTTCACCCCGAACAAAAGCCTTTTATTATGCCTGAATTCCCTGAAGTCTTGCAGGGACCACAAACACAGCTCAGGGAAATCCATTGAAAAGTTCTTTTATTTTCACATAAATTCAAATCAACCAACACAAATTTCCCCAGGAGAAATAAAGATCAGGCCTGTTGATATTTATTTGTATGATTGTTTTTTCTCATCTGCTTTTCCCGTGAAATGGCCGGTTTTCTGGACCCCCGTCAGATCAGAGTGGAGTTTTAGCAAAGACTTGTTATGCCGTTGCATGTGGACGCATTTCGCTTCGTCCTCACTGCACTTTGGTGATGCAGTTAATGCGTTATGTTTTTGTCTGTCTCATCCACGCAGTTCATATTAGAGACAGTGACCTAAGTGAATAAAACACTTTCTTATATTTTTTTGCTGCCATTTTCGCTCTTACTTTAGCCATCAAAGCTGAAAGTAAATGTAAAACATTAGTGGTCCTGACTTCCTGCTTCTATCCCTCCTTTTGTAGGAAAGACAGGTTCATCATCCCCAGCCCCCGCGCAAGGTAAAGCCTTTAAATATGCATCGTGGTGAACGACATAAACTTTGGTTACGAGTTCTTGCTGCCAGGTTGAAGCTTGCTGTTGTACCCTTGGGAAAAGAGCTTCGCTGAAATAACAAAAGATCCAGCTGTATAGATGAGTAAAAGTGAGAGTACTATGCGATAAAAATATCATGCAAGCAGTAATAAGGAAAATGTCACTTCTTAATAATGTTCAGTCATGCGATGTTGCTCAGGTTCAGGCTGAGTGAAGCATGGGTTTTGGTTTTTAGACTTACCGGAACATTTAAAGCTTTATGTATGATTGGACTGAGGGATTCATACTTGCTACCAATAAGTCAGATTTCAGTTAGCATGTTGCAGTTCATACTGTAGGCCAGTTACCACCCACTGCTGTTCTGGTATTTTTATACCCAATGTGAAGAACCTGAGGAAATAAGCGAAGGCAGTTGGATAAAATACTGGAATTTCAGTAGATTTGTCTTTTCTCGTTTTGTGCAGATCATCCTGAGAGTACTCCCATGCACAGAGGTACAGTATATTCCTCCATGCTTTTTAGTTACTATACTTCCAGCTGCCCTCACTGCTCCCCTGTCTTGGGCTAACGCCCTGATGATGTCCTGTCTGTCCTGTCCCGTTCTCTCCCTACACAGGCCTCATCGCGCCCTTCGTGATCTGCGGCTTCATCGGCATTTTTCTGATTTGTTGGGTCATCCGTAGATGCCGGGAGCCTAACTCTGGCCAGACCAACTCGTGAACCAGATGGACATGTAAACCTGCTTCAGGATATGCTGCTGTTAGTGGAGTGGGTGGGACATGATGCAAGATGTTTTATGGTCATACGTCTGATTAGTTTCTCATTTAACTTTTTTTCCAAATAGTTGTCTCTGCTGTTGCCCATGTAAGCTACATATTTCTTTCAAAGAAAAGTCTGTTAGCCACAGGCTAGAGTGTAAATGTGATTTATGGTGCTGCAAACCTGAGATGTGACTGTAGCGCTGACCGGCCCTAAGCCAGTGAGCAGCGGGATGCCATCGGGGATGAGGTCTGGTCCGACTTGCCTGGCCTGTGGCTGCCGTGAGGACTAGCAGGGCATTGGGTGCAAAGAAGGGCGGAGCAGAAGCTACTTATGGGGCGGAGGGGCTGTCTGAGTACAAGTACAGAGGGATTCTCATGCGATTCAATTAAATGAGACACTACTCCTGGCCGCGAGCCCTGCCATGGGTTAGCCCCCCCCCCCCATCCTGGCATGTTTCCTGCCTCGTGCCTGTAGTCTCAGGGATAGGCTCCGGACCCCCGCGACCCTGAATACGAGAAGCAGTTTCAGAAGATGGATGGATGGATGGATGGATGGATGGATGGATGGACTACTGCTCACCACTCTCATAATCTGCTGCTATTTGGTTTCACATCTCTGTTCCACTTATGGAAATTTTCTTAAATTCCAGCATAGTTCTCTTTTTTCTAAGCTTGTTTTTTTTTTTTTTACATTTTTGTGTTGTTTATGAAAATGTATTTTTATTTGCAAATGTTTCCATTATATATACACTGGACAAAAAATATTACTTTATTTAATATTGCACTTTAATATTTTGCTGGACCGCCTTTAGCTTTGATTATGGCGCACATTTGTCGTGGCATTGATTCCACAAGGTTATGAAGCATCTCAATATTTATTTACATCCAGATCTACATTGATTTCTTGCCAAGATCTTGTATTATTATTCTTATGCTTTATTCTTCTCTGTAAGAAGACTCCAATACCCGTTCTATTTGGCATCCAGTTGTTTGAGTCATTAAAGGAAGGAGTAGGAAATGAATGCAAACACAGAAAAGCAATAACTGGCGTGCAGTATAGCACACAGCAAGTACTGTTATGGTTGCAGATTCAGGTGCACAAGTAAATCTGAGTGTTTACATCTCCTTTACATGGAGTTCCTCATGTTGAGAAGCACATGACCACAACAGTGTTTTTCTGTGCATATTCTTATATGAATATTTTATGGCAGATGTAAAGCTTTATATTCGTAATATAAACCCGTGAAGATTCTGTGAAGTGCACCATAACCTGTCACTGCTTATTAACGCTGAGTTTTTCAAATTAACTGCTCAAATCCCCAGTTTGCCGTGTTCCTGAAATGCAACACAGAGACATTTTTTTTGCGAGTTAGAAAAAGTTTGATTGTTTATGTATTTTTTTAAATTATTTACATAATTTTTGTCCTTGTATTGATAAGAATGTGAAATAAAAAAAAGCTATCTCTTCTAACCAAACACTGCACAGGTGGTTATCTTTTACACTGGGGGCTCGGGGGTAATTAGAGCAGTGTTTATTGAACTGGTCTTTGAGGACCCCCAGACAGTCCGCGTTTTTTGCTTCCTCCCATCTCTGAGGGTTACCTAACCCTGGTGTAGCAACTGAAGCTAGCAAGGCAGTATGGGTAATATCGGATGGATTATGGTAGGGTTCTGGGTGGGTAAGCTTAGTGTACTGTATGGTAAGGATGGATAGGGTCAGACTGGGGGATTATGGGTATAGTTCTGCGCTTATGAGCGGCTTTAGGATAACCCTGTGCCACCATGAAGTGTCTATATCTTGGGACTGAGTGGTCCCTTCACCAGGCCCTGCTCCTTCCGCATCACTGGGGCATGGATGCTGCAGTCTCGAGCCTCGCACACGCCCGGCACCCCAGCAAGCCCAGCCCCCCCCGACTGGCCCAATGGGCCTGGGTATCCACGGGGACCCATGGGACCGTCGGTCCCGTTCTTCAGCTGGCCAGGGTGCCCCGGAAAGCCTGTGAAAAAAGCAGTTATAAAAAGGAGAATTACCACAGTGCTATGACTATCTGAAATACATTTACATCATTCCTTTGTGTCTGATTGTGTCATTAGATTTCATTCACATCACTTTGGTATCTACATCTATCTGATGATTCCTGTGCTGTGCTACAGGATACAAGGTCCCTCTTGTTTAATACCCACGTTCCGTGCCTGGGAGCTGCCCCCCCGAACCTGGTTTGATGCACCTCACCTCTGTGTGATCTTCCTGATACTACGTCTCATCTGCGCTGTTCATTTGACCACCCTCCCCACCCTGCTGCGATTGCCCCCACCTCTGAGGCCCTGGTATCCGTCGATTCCTGGCAGCCCTGTGCCAGGGTCACCTCGCACGCCTTTGATGCCCTTCTGGCCTAGGAGAAGGACGGGGCATTAAATCATCGATGGGAAGGTGGCACAGGAAAAAAATGCCAAGAAGTAGACTCCATAGGTCAATGGTTAGAGCAAAACGGGGGTCAGATATTTAATCCTCACTGGGACCAATAAGTCATGAATTTGGATAATTTCAAGAATTTTAAAGTTTACATTAACAGCACATTAGCGCTCGATTAGCAGCCAGTTCTGCCTATAATTACATCCTTTAACCTACTGAATAAATTCTAGAAACTACTAGTATAAATGAAGCTAAGGACACTTTAATTCAGTTCTTAAATTGTTATAAAATCTGATCAGATTATTCTTCAAACTGATGGGGAGTTTCGTCTTGATGGTTACAAGGAAGGACGAGTGAGGAAGGAGCAGAGGGTGACAGCTGTCTGGGTTGTGTGGGCCCGGTCCTACCTCTCTGTCCTGCTGCGCCCTCCTGGCCTGGCAGTCCCGTGTCCCCCCTCGGCCCACTGGCTCCCTTGGACCCGGACTTGCCAGGTTTCCCCTGGGTATCATGCAGGATCACAGTGGGTCAGTAAACGGTCCAAACCAAAACAAACAGCAAACCACTTATACGAGTCATTTTAGCTATTATAGAAAGAAAGTCAAACACCGAGATCAGTGATATCATTGTAGGATCTTTGGATCTACGTTTGTGTGTGTTTTTCATAAAAAGTGTCACTTGGGTGGGCCTACACACCTCACCCCCACTCCCTGGCACTCACCGGTTTGCCGGGGGCTCCAGGTGGGCCCCTGATCCCAGGAGGACCCATCAGGGTGCGGTGGTTGACGGGGCAACCCTGGGTACATTTGGCACGGATGGACACGGCATACTGTGAGATCTGAGCTGTCACCACACCCTGGCAGAGCTGGAGGACCTGTTCGTCGGATAGTCCGGGGCCCTGCAGGGACCCACATGTGTCATTTTATCTGTTTAATCATCTATTTACAGGCCATGTTATACACTATGAAAAGGAGAGGTGACTTGTAAATGTCATGAGTCATGAGTGAGTGTGACTCTACTGTCTCGGTAAAGGGAATTATGGCTATGGGTGTGTTCATTAAAAATGAGGAGTTAACTAAGCAGGCATGTGTCTGCAGTAAAAAAACATCCCAGCAGGAGTGACAGGAAGAGTCGAAGCGGATCAGAAATCCTGTCCAAACACGATATGATGGCGTCAGTCCTAACCCCCCGCAATCTGGCTGAACTTCAGAAGGAAATCAGCCAACAGCAATATAGCAGTAGCCAGTCGATGCCTCCAACACGTCACTATTACTGTAGATTTCATGTTAACATCCCAACATTCAGCTTCATTCAGCTTCATTCAGCTTCGGATGGTTCTCTAGTGCAAAATTTGTTTGGAATACATTTTCAATATTTGCTTACAAAAGTTGGATAGTTTAAAACAAACTGATCGATATCATATCCGATCAGAAATGGAACAGCCTGTATTCTCTGACTCTTATCATATTGAATTTCTGAATTGAAACATGGCAAATGTTAAACTGTATTTTTTTTGTATACCTTGTAGACCATGTATGGGCCACATTACTTACAGGGGGGCCTGGTACTCCTTTGGCTCCTGGGGTTCCCCTAACTCCGCTGTCGCCCAAAGCACCAGGATTGCCCCGGGGACCGGGTACTCCGGGGGGGCCCACACGACCAACAGCTCCAGGGGGTCCCACAAAGCCCCTCTCACCACGCTGGAAGATGTAGAGTTATGGCTTACCCACCCCCACAGTGCTATTCACATCGACTTTTTAGTCTACCATGATACACTTTTTACTTTGAGACATTTACATATTTTATTCTTCTCTTACGGTGGATTATCATTTCAAATCTGAGGTTTATTTTATGTCTCTGAAAACTTTCCATGCTCAATATTAAAAATTTTCAGACTTTTTGTCGGAGTCAAAAAAAAAAATTTAAGAAAGAACATTTCTGCTCCGGTGAAGTCACATTCTGGCTGCAATTAAAAGAATCTGTAGCACTTACCTTCCCTTTATCACCACGGAAACCGGCGCTGCCCTGTCACAGAATGAAATTTAAAAAAAAAAATGAAGATAGTTGAAAACAACACCAGCCGGAATAAGGACTCGAGACTGTATGCTTAGATGTCAAGAGGGAAAAATCTGCAGAGAAGTTTGCTTTAGCTCTAAGAACTGATAAATACATAAAAAGGGAATAATGCAAGATTGTAAAAGAGATTTGGCATGACCTTCTGCCCCTTTGTGCCCTTTGACCCCTGTGGTCCTCTGGCTCCCTGAAGGGAAAGAAGAAAAAAGAAAAACAAGATAGAATTATCTTCACAAAATGTATTCAGCTGACCTGTGGTGACTCTGAGACACAATTAGAGTAATTGGCACTGGGAGCAGAGACGTCCCCATTACTCAAATGGATTTTTAAAAATTGTGCAATTGGGGGATTCAGCACTAGGAGATAAGTGATCTCAAAAGTGTTGTGTTGGAAAAGCGAAAAGTGGAACTTGTGCAAAAAGTGAGAGACATGACTGTTGTCGGTTCTCTTTTGGTCTGGGGGGGGGAGAGGGGACTCCCCCCTGCTGCCACAGACTGCAGATGTCTTTATACCTTCTCACCGTCCACTCCAGTCTCCCCTTTGGCACCCTAAAGAGAGAGAGAGGCCAAAAGTCACGAGTGAGAGTCGCATGACACCATTAGTCACTGTGAGTGTGCACACCTTCCTCTTTTCCATATTTAACCTCGTCTGACAGTGCCTAGGGCAGAGAGGAACTGCACTGAACTGGAGATGAACACAGACACTTAAGCCTTGTTTGGATGGCATTAGTTTTACCTGGGGATGTAATGTAACTGAAGTAATTACCGACAATGGGCGTAATTTTAATCCAGTCTGAAACCGCACTGTATGTCGTGATTACAAGCCTGCACAGTAAAACATTAAAGAACGAAATAGCTTCTGTATTTCAGCCAACATGGACTGCTTTTGGTAACATTAATCCTGTTTGAACTGTCATCTTGGTAATTAGGTCACATCTACAAAGGCATGCCAGAACAGCATTTATGTTGAGCTTGAATGGGTACCAAGTTTCCCAGATAAAAAACTGAAAAACCACATCTAGTCACTACTACGGCAAGGTGTTCAGTAGGTGCAGAGCAGTACAGCACTACTGAGTGAAGCTGATTTTTAAGAAGTGGGAGGGAAACGCTCTGTTTTTGTTGTTCTGCTACTGTGTTAAAGAGACAGATCACCCAAAAATGAGAATTCTGTTGTTCACTTTGTAAAGGGGCTTACTCATGTTAACATCAACAGAAGGAATTTGTTTTATTTTTATTATCTCTGGTAATTTAGGGAAATTACATGTTTCATATACCATATGAATTATCATGGGCAGTTCAGGGGCAGGGGGTCATGCATGATAACATCAGCCAGACAAATCACTGTATAAATTCCGTCCCCAACCACGTTAGGACAAATGGATTCCCTCGAATAGGGCTTTAGAGGTACTGTAATGTGATTTAGCACAATAACAAACGCACAGGGACTGAAAAGCTGTGGCCGGTCGAATTGACTGGTTGCACCAGAGTTCCAGTGGCAGCTGTGAATTTGCACTGGAATATAAGACGGGGGCTATCAGACACTATCCTTACCGGCTGGCCCTTTAGGCCACTGGCTCCCGGCTTCCCCGGAATGCCGGCGTCTCCTCTCTCCCCTTGTAGTCCCTGTAATGCAAATCACACAGACAATTTATTTACAGGTCCTCGACCTACAGTGATATGCATGTAATGCATGATTGGACAGAGACAGACAGATAGATAGATTTCAAACAAAACACCAAAGACCACAGGCAAGACCATCTTGATGTTATGTAACAGTCTGCATATAATTACTTAGTTGTTTGTTAAATGTCTGGTCTATATCGCCAACAGCACACGACAAAGTTATAGACACGTGCAGCAGGTCAGCTGCGCCTTGTGTTTCCATACGGCACATTGCGCAGTCTTTTCGCATACTGCCCTTTCCCAGAGCAGAGTAAACAAGACCATGTGCACAGAGGCTGATCTCATCCCTCATTTAACATGCTCACTGCCATCCTTGTGACCCATTTTCTCCCATGTTGGGAATTACAGATTTTTTTCCCAGATCATACTTGGGATAAGACACAGAAAACATAAATATGTGCAGTACAACTACTTAGAGGCTCAATCGTTACCTAAATTTACGCACTGAAACCAAAACTAACAACAGGAACTACCACATATAAAACAACACTCACAGAGACTGGTCGAACTTAAAGTGACACGTGAAAATAAATAGCTCTCCACCAATTCTAAAACAACATAATCGCCGGTAAACACGGATACATGACTAAGCCAACTTATAAGTACCTTTTTTATATTTACACATCGTCTGCATATTGGATTTCACAATTAGGGGTTGTGACATTTATTATAGTCGACGGGACTTTACCCAAGACGCCAACTACCTGTTTTTAATGTCAAAAGTGACGAGTGATTAAACACGGTGCCATTTCGCCCACAAACATTTCAGAACACGAACAATTGAAATCAAATCAAAATAGCCTAAATTTAAAAAGAGGAACTATACAAAAACACAAACAACTGAAGGCTGTCCGCATGGCCTAACGTAAAGTGTGCCGTTGCATATCTGAACTCATTTTAAAATGATACTCAAATAATATGTTCATCGATCGTTTAACATTATACTTATCATAGTAGGCTACTTATGAATAATAATGTCTAAGTTATAGTTGGCGTGATGTATAGATCAGTAGAATGCTTTGAAAAATTTAGATATGACTCCCTTCAGCCTGCTTGCGTTTTTTAAAAACAGTCTCTCTTAAAGGGTTGTACTTGCTGGCTTTTTCATATAGGTTTACGTGAACAGGACGACGTGATTTGAGTGCTGTACCCGCTGACTTCATACCTGTGCACCCGCTCGTCCCTGGGGTCCCCTAGGGCCTGGATCCCCTTTGTCCCCCTGAAAACAATGTAAAAGCCCTGTGATCAAAACCTGCCACATTCTCCAAGTGATTTCAACAAAATATTATTCTATTTCGTTCACACTTTGGTCAGCTGGCTGGCTGGAGATTTTCAATTCGAAACTAGTCTGCACACACATGCACACGCATTTACATGTATGTAAGAGTTCTATCACCTTGTAAATAGTCTGCATTGTTTGCAAACTCCCCCAATACTTTTGATGCAGCTCATTTTTGGTTGATAATGGAATAACATAGATTTGGTGTGAGATTTCTTACATGTGTGAGAGAGTGTGAAAGCGCACTCCAGATGCATGAGAGTTGGCAGCCCTGGTTCATTTTTCACATCAGGACATACCTTAATGCCCAATGATCCAGGAATTCCAATTATTCCCGGCACTCCTAGAGGGCCCTGAATGAAAAATGAGAAATCAACTCTGTGTCCTACTGGACAAAGTCCAGGTAACTAGTTTTTTGGCATCTTTGCCGCTTACATCCTCTCCAGGTTCCCCGTCACTGCCTGGAATGCCCCCCAAGCCTTTGTCTCCCTGAAAAAAAAATTAAGGCAAGTGAATGAATAAATGTCATTTTCAGAGATAGGAAATAACCAAATATCAACTTCCCAACAAATTAAAATGAACTTCATGCCTTTAGTCCAGGTTCTCCTGTGCCTCCTGGGATTCCTGGATACCCCTAAAATAAACAATCAAGAAACAAATAAATACATAGTTGGCAAGAAATATTTTTCAGAAAAGCACTGATGGTTTGGTTATTTAGCCAAACACATTCTTACCATATATCCTGGCTCTCCACTGTCCCCCGAGAAGCCCGGAGCTCCCGTCTGACCCTATAAGTCAGATAAGGAGTCTCTTTTCAGAGAAATATTTACCATGAATCATTAAACATTACATTGACATGTAGGCCATCACTTTGTCAGTCATGAAACTGCCGTTTGCCACTGTCACAAAAATATTCGGTTAGCATTTTTAGAAATTATTTGACATTTAAACAGGGGAGTTTGAGACGGATGCAACACAATAATGAGGAAATGAAAAGATACAACAAAAAAAATGATGAAATAGTGCACTGGATGTGCAGAAACAAGTTTTGGTGAAACAGCTACAATACTTGTAAAATAATATAACTATGTTATTTGCGTTTGTTATTCTCTTAGTGGTGGGTGTTGTGTATCTATGTAATATATTTTATTTTAAACTAGGTGCACCTGCTCTAGACGTCACAGGACGTCACAGGATCTCTTTATAAGTGCACCTCTGTATACTATAAAGACAATGGATTTGAATTGAATTTGATTTTTTTAGCCCCACCCACTAATTTGTATGCACACCAGATGAAAGGTTGGTGTTTGGTTGTCCTACCTTCATTCCCATCTCACCATCTGGTCCCATTTTCCCAGGAGTCCCAATCGATCCCTGTCAAGCAAAACCGCCGCCATTAACATCACAGAACTGAAGAGCCTCTGCCCAGTCTCAGTGAGTGATATCAGCAGTAGCACTAATCTGGTAAAACTACTGTTCATTGTGACAGTCATGCTGCCATATTTCTGGAACGTTCATATCTCAGCAAAGGAGTAACCGTTGTACCCATGAGCCAGTAAATTTACACTCAGTTGTCTCAGCAAATATCCATTTTGTGTATGTTTTAAGTGCTGGTTCAAATCCATTATCAAGAAAATGACATTATTATATGATGATTATAATTATAATAATAATAATAATACTTATTATTTATTATTATAATAAATATGTGTGTTGGCATCCCAGTGTGTGTTTGCAGTTAATTGTTAACCTTTATCCCCTTGGTTCCAGGTTTTCCAGGTTTTCCGACTCCTCCCACTGGTCCCTAGAGGTGGACAGAGTTGGTATCCACCGGGTCAGAGGTGATCTGTAATTATCAGTTTTTTGCTTTCCTCCAACCATAATAACTGGGTTTTCCACAAGCTATTCTAAGAAATGCTACTCACTGTCTCGCCCTTGATTCCGACTCCACCCCATGGACCTGCCATGCCGATGTCACCCTTTGAGTGACAGGAAAGGTCTATCCTCAACTTTTAAATCTTAGAAATTGCTAGAAACATTTATGGTAGATGTTGTTCTGGTCAAATGGCAGAACTCAATTCTGCTTTTACCTTGGCACCCAAGTCCCCTGCTTCTCCCTTGTCACCACGGAGCCCAGTTTCACCCTGTGGAGATAAGGGCCAGTGAGAAGACGCACACACACATGCACACACATACACACACACACGCACAGGTCTGTAATTATACCTTTATGGGACTCTCCATTCACTTCTATGGGGAAAACTCTAATCCCAATATGGCAACCTCAACCCCTGCCCACAAGTAAACAACCAAAATAGAAGTCTTTTGGAATTTTTAGTTTTTTGATTGCACACATATTTTTTCTGAAATTCCCCTTGTGGTGACTGAAAAAATGGTTCACACATCATCAGAATAACAGGTGTTTATCAGACTATGGGGATATTTGACGAAAGCATCACTGACAAAGCAGCACCTGCCCCAGCTACATACTGAGAAAACCTTCACCAATCTGCTCACCATGGCTCCAGAGAAGCCTGATGCCCCCTCAGCCCCGTCCTCCCCAGGGTCTCCCTGGACATCACAAGGAAAAAGATCATGTGACATCCAGTGTAACCAAAAACATTTGCCATCAGCCCTTAGAATTGCCATCCTATAATAATAATACAAGCACCGTCATTTAAGGTAGCACAGTTTCGCGGTCATTGAAATAATTATTGGTCATTACTAATGTCTCACTATGTTTGCTAGGTCTCTTACTACAAGGATTTTTATTGGCACGCCAGCTACTGACATAATTCTTCCTAAAAAAAAATACCACCTTAACTCCGACTGTATATATGCTTCAGTACTAGCCGTAGGTCCTCAGCTGACAGAGCTCGCTCTCACCTCAGAACCCGGGTCCCCCCTTCTTCCAGGTACCCCTTTGAATCCCTTGTACCCCTAAAAACAAGATGATACAACAACTGAGCTTTCTTCCAGCTTGCATGAGCAGAGGGTGTCAAACAGCACTTGAGACATGTGACCCCATCATGGTCACTGGGGGGCACCTCTCATACTCACCGCCCGTCCTTGCCCTCCAGGGAATCCATCCTTACCCTGCTCCCCTCTGGCTCCCTGCACCACAAGACATTATATGATGCTTAGACAGGCGCTACCGCCGCCCTGCTGGCAATGACTATAACTACGCTGTCACAGTTCTATTTCTTTTAGAAATGCATTACACTCAGAAAAATATTCCATTTATTTGATATAGTGCCTTTTGCAACAAGGGTTACCTAACATGCTTTGCATACACCTATAGAAATGCACATAGCGCATTGTGCAAGAAGAAAACGCTTCTGCGGCAGTGCTTGCCCACCCTACGGGCAACATAGGCGATTACCTAGGGCTGTTTGATTGGGGGGGTGCAAAAGTGAGCAAAAAAAAAATCAGATGAAATAACTCTGGGTGCCATATAATTAAATAACTTGAATGAATAAACAATATAAACGGTATGTAGACCACAGGTCCTAGTGGGGGTAGGGTTACCTTGGGCCCAGCAAATCCGGCAAAGCCAGGCTCCCCAGGTAGGCAGTCACAATCCGTGGGGCCCTCCTCCTCCCCTAGGGAGGCGATGCCGTTTTCGTAGTAGGGCACCTGAGTGGTCACCGTGGTTACCTCCTTGGCATAGTCGTACGACTGGGATGTGGTTGCCACGTAGGGATACGCGTCCTCCGTTATCATGGTGACGACAGAGGAGATGGGGCCGTGGGCGTGGTAGGGATCGTAGGCCGAGGCCGTCTGCTCTTCGTACCCTGCGGTGGACTCCAGCTGGACCTCGTCTGTGTGGCAGCAGAGATCACATGTCCCATTTCACTCACTTAGCTACAAGCTAAAGTGTAGCTACACCAGGTACCTTAATAAGTTCTCTGTATGTAAAATAAACTCATATGCGTAATATGTAAACGGTTGAGAGGTGTTATATCTCAAAAAAATGATTGCCAAAAAGTCTTTAAACAGCATGTAGACAGATAAAAAAGACCATTATAAACTATTTTATGTAATGACTAAAATTGAAGTATAAATCCCCCTTACAGTATATTAAAAAATAATAATGTGAATGCCCAAAGATATACATGAGTGAGCAGGAAGTTCAGGTTATTGCATGGTTTGGTAATACCTGGAAGGGGGTATCCTGACTCTTCTTCATAGGTACCTGGCACAGAACCCTCAAGGACATGCTCCTCACCTGCACATGCAGCCACAGGATCGCCGTTACACCGGTCATGCTTAAACTGATACCTCTGTCTGGTTTGACCAGTCATGAACTAAGCAAGTAAGTAAAAAAAAACTACATGTGAATCCTTCACAAATAGTCCAACGATGCTTGAGTTGGCCATATTTCAGGTGAGATATGATGTAAATTGATGTCTAAATAGCTTGAACATAATTTGCACAAGGGGTCACGTGACCAGGGGATAAAGTCTTCTGCTAATAGAAAGGTACACTCAGAAAACAACGGCGCCCCCCTGGCCCCCACCTACCTGAATGATAACCGGAGAAATCATCCTGCGCAGACACCAGAAGGCCATACAGCAGGAGCAGCGTGAATCCACTCAGCTGGGATGTCTTTCCAAAAAAAAAAATGTTGTTAGACCCTGTGAGTGACAGATATGAGTCGCGGTGTGACAGCATCCCCTTGCCCCATGCCTTGCTGCTAATGGCTGTGTTCTGATTCCAGTTTTGTGACTAAATAAGAGTGATGATTAAACAGTCACTGAGTGATGACCCTTCTTGTGGTACAGTGCCTTTTTGGGGTGAGGAAGGTTGTGTAAAACTGTCAATGGCGTATGACTACCGTAAATCAATTCAACTCAAATTCACAGTGAACTCCACCTGTGCAGAGAAGGGCAATGCCAAACCATGAAAGGCCTTAGCGTGTGGATGGACACTCCAGAACAAATAACAATCAAGGTGGGACCCTCAGGTTGGCTGGTCTACTTTGTACAATACTTTTGGGTCAAAGACTTCTGTAGGTCTGATTGCCAAAATATCCATGCTAAAAAGAATACCTCAATCTGTTAAGACCAGCCCTGCAGTCGATAACCTGAAACAGAGAAGCTTATGTTCTGAGTGTTATAGTGGCTCTGTGGGTGGTACTCCTGCCTCATCATGCCATGATTGGGAGTTTCAATCTCATGTGTCAAGAGTATTGGGACACCTTGTCATTAAAAGTACAAGAACTTTTATGACATCTCATTCTAATCCATGGGTTGGTCCCCCATTTGCAGCTATAACAACTACTCTTCCTGGAACTGTCTGTGGGATTTTTTTGCCACATTTTTTGGCGACTATGAGAGTTACACACTATGAGAGTGACGCACTATGAGCCTCAGCACTCGGCGACCCCCCTCGCTCTGTTACTTTACGAGGTCTGACGCTTCATGGCTGAGTTTCTATTGTTCCTACACCTACTGTTCACTTTACAATAATACCACTTACAGTTTGCAGTGGAATATCTATCAAGGAAGAAACTTCACAAACTGACTTATT